>SNVD02002616.1:0-16802 GCA_013180625.2 Boswellia sacra
AAGTTGAGCATCATTAAAAGTCCGAGATGCGTAATAAATGGCATGTGGAACTCTGCCAATTCTTTGACCCAAAACGGCACCCCCAGCATAATCACTCGCATCACACATGATCTCGAATGGATGATTCCAATTTGGAGATTGGATTATTGGAGCTGAAGTCAAGAGTTCCTTCAGTTTCTCAAATGCCTCTTTGCATTGCTCATCAAATTCAAAGGCCACATCATTCTGCAATAATCTGCATAGAGGAAATGCTATCTTCGAGAAATCTTTGATGAATCGACGATTGAAACCTGCATGACCAAGAAACGAACGAATATCCCGCACACTTGTGGGAAGGCGTAAGGAACATATAAGATCTATCTTGGATTTATCAACTTCTATACCCTTAGCAGAAATAACATGTCCCAAAACTATACCTGATCTACCATAAAATGACATTTTTCTCAATTTAGAACAAGGTTAGTTTCCATACATCTTTGAAGTATAAGTGTAAGGTTATCAAGGCATTTATCAAAAGAATCACCAAAAACACAAAAGTCATCCATAAATACCTCAATGATGTTCTCAACATAATCAGAGAAAATACTTACCATACACCTTTGGAAAGTGGCAAGGGCATTGCAAAGACCGAATGGCATGCGTCGATAGGCAAATGTACCAAATGGGCATATGAATGTAGTTTTCTCTTGATCCTCAGGGGCAATGACAATCTGATTATATCCTGAATAGCCATCAAGAAACCAATAATGAGAATGACCTGCTAATCTCTCCAGCATTTGATCAATGAATGGCAAAGGAAAGTGATCCTTGCGAGTTGCAGAATTGAGCTTTCGATAATCAATACAAACTCGCCACACGGTTTGGATACGAGTGGAAACTAGCTCATTATTGTCATTCTTAACCACCGTAACACCAGATTTCTTCGGAACAACTTGGACTGGACTCACCCACTTGCTGTCCGAAATTGGATAAATCACACCCACATCTAACAATTTCAGGATTTCTTTCTTGACAACTTCCATCATGGAAGGATTCAACCTCGCTGTGCTTTCTCGAGTGGCTTGGATCCTTCTTATAATAAGATTACGAGTGCATGCATATGGCATGCGGCTAATACCTTGATGTCAAGCAATGTCCACCAATGGCTGTTTTGTGATCTCGAAGCAATCGGATGAGTTTCCTCTCGTTAATGTTTGTAAGGCCCTTGGCTATTATGACTGGCAAAGTATCCTTCTCACCCAAGAATACATACTTCAAATGTTCTGGAAGAGGCTTAAGCTCCAAGGTAGGGCTTTCATCACAGAAGGAAGAATTTTCTCATTAGATAAAGGCAATTCAATGTACGAAACATCATACCTGTTTGTGGTGATAGTTATAGTCTCATCCAAGATTGCCACAACTTCCTCCACTTCTTTAGACACATATATCAACTTTCCTGGTTCTTTGAAACTTTCTGTCCTTATGTGTTCACTAATGGCTACTTCCAATTCATCTTTGTGAGTTAACTCAAAAAATTGTTGTGCCAAAGAATCAATGACATCAACTGCAAAGACAGAATGTAAGTCAGTAGGGTATCTCATTGCCCTAAAAATATTGAAACGAATCACCTCACCATCAAATTCCATGGTGAGAGTGCCATCATGAACATCAATCTTGGTTCGGGCAGTTTTCAAGAATGGCCTCCCTAAAAGAATTGGTGTTAGATTGGGAGACATCTCATCCTCCATTTCCAGAACATAAAAGTCTGTGGAAAAAACCAATGTGATTCACCTGCACAAGCACATCTCCACAACGCCCGTGGGATATGCCATTGAACGATCAGCAAGTTGAATTACAATACCAGTTCGCAAGGGGTCAAAGATTCAAGGAAGCATAAATAGAATAGGGCATGACATTAATTGATGCCTCCTAAATCTAACATAGCTCTGTTCAAAATTGGTATTGCCAATGGTGCATGGAATGTGAACGTACATGATCTTTGCATTTCGGAGGACTTTTTTCTTTGGCAAGACAAGCTGAACATTTTCCCCCACACTTACCTTCTCATTTCCTTTCAAACTTGCCTCTTGTTGGTGCATAACTCCTTGAGAAAATTTTGCATAAGAGCCACTGCTTGGGATAGCGTCCAGAAGTGGTAGTTTACCTCGATTTGCGAAAAGTTTTCAGGATTTCTTGTTCTTGTTCCTCCTTCTTTGATTTTGCAAATCTGCTGGGAAAAGGTGGAGGGGTAACATATGAATGAATGGAATTTTTAGGATTTACCTTAGAAGTGGATGTTTTGTTCATGGTAGAAGTGGTATCATCCCCTTCATCAATTTGTGATTTCTTTGGTGGAATCTCTAATTGCTTTTCGCTTCTCAAAGTTACAGCACTAGCATTCTCTCTTGGATTGATCACTGGCTGAGATGGTAATTTTCCTGAGCTTTGACTCTCAAATTTGCTTATGTTAGTGGCCAATTGTCCTATTTGACTTTCTAGGTTTTGGATACTTGCCCTAGTTTCCTGCTGAAATTGCATTGTGTTAGTGGCACGTGCTTTAACAATATCCTGGAGAGACATACCTGAATTTTGTGGAGCTGGTTGTGGTGCTGGTTGTGGTTGTGCTTGAAATGGTTGCTGCACCCTTGGTTGATTGAAACCTGGTGGTCGATTTGGTATAGCATTTGGGGCAATTGGTTGATGATTCCCATATCTTAAATTAGGGTGATCTCTCCATCCAGCATTGTAAGTATTGGAGAAAGGGTCATACCTTTGCCTTGGTTGTCCTGGAAATCCACCCATGGCATTGGCTTGTTATGTATCTCCTTCTTGCAAAGTTGGACACATGTCGGTTGGATGGTCCATGGCAGAACATACTCCACATGCATAAGATTGCTGCATATGTCCTACAGCCATTTTTTTTACAAGAGAGGTTAGTTCACAAACTTGTTGTTCAATGTTTGAAGTACTTACCTCATTTACTTTTTTTGGTAGTTGTGGCTCAAATTGACTGCTGAATTGTTGGGAGTTCACTGCCATGTCACTAATCAAACGTCTTGCCACGTTCGATGTTTTATTAACTAGTGCTCCACCACTAGCAGCATCAATGATACTCCTTTCCATGGGTATGAGACCCTCATAGAAATATTGAATTAGGAGTCCATCACCAATTTGGTGGTTTGGACAGCTAGCACATAACCTCTTAAAGCTCTCCCAATATTCATGAAGTGATTCTCCATTGTGTTGTCGAATGCCACTAATATCTTTTCTAATATTTGTAACTTTCGAGGCTAGAAAGTATTTCTCCAAAAAGAGTTTACTCATCTCATTCCAAGTGGTAATGGTACCTGGTGGTAGGTAGTATAACCAATCTTTTGCCGAATCTGCTAATGAGAATGGGAAAGCTCTCAATTTAATTTGCTCTTCAGAAACGCCAGTTGGCTTCATACTTGAGCATACCAAATGAAATTCTTTGAGGTGTTTGTTCGGATCCTCTCCTGCAAAACCATGAAATGTAGGTAAGAGATGAATCAGTCCAGATTTAAGTTCAAAATCTATCTCAGAATTGGTGCTTATGCATAGCGGTTGTTGATCAATAATTGGAGCCGCTAACTCCTTAAGAGTCTGATGGTTTTCCATCGCCATTGCTTCCGATTCAGATTTGATTGAACTGCAAGAAGATGGGAGGGAAGTATGTCGTGCAAGGTCAAATTCTAGAGGTGGAGTTGAAATTGACCGATTTAGCCTTAAATTCAAGGATTGGAGAAACTCCTTAATTCTCTTAAGTCGTTGATCCGCTTCTCCCTCGGACATAAAAGCCTAATCACAAACAATTAGGAAATAACAATCAAGAATCAGTAGTAAAAACAGAATAACAAATTGATTAGAAAATCAATCCCCGACAATGGCGCCAAAAACTTGATGCGTTCGAAACTAGCAAGTATACTAGTCGCACAAGTAATAAAGTGATAAGTGAGATATCGTTCCACTGAGATTGATTCTAATTGAATTTGTTATTTTCCAGCAATAATAAACTAAACAGGGGGGGTTTTGTTGATTGATTAACTAAACATAATACGAAAGCAAATGAAGAATAACACAAAGCAAAGTTAAATGGAGTGAAAAATCAATGAGAGACACTTGGTTAAGAGTTCATTCTCTACCACAAGATTTGAATTTGTGAATTAACATAGAATTGTAATCCAATTACAGCATTGAAGTTATCAACCGTAGATAACAACAAGCTCTGTTATCCCAATTTTTCCTTACTTTGTTGTTAAATAAAACAAGCTCTTTATTTAATCTCTATCCATTAAACAACCTAGAACAAGCTCTCTAAGTTTAATTCAATCGAAGCATTACGATGAGAACGATAGGTTGATCTAAGCAATAATCACACAAGTTCAGATTATTTAACCTAGGTTGTATTTTCCAATTGCCATCTCTGATCACAATTTTGCTACTAATGATTGGAAATTCATGACAATTACGGATCAAGATTTCTAATCTAGCAATAGACAACAACAGATTTATATTCAGTTGGCCATTCCAAATACAATCAGTAAGCAATCATAAGCATTAGATATGGGAAAATACAAGCAACTTCAATTAGAGAATTGGATAACAATTTCTTACACAATCAACTCACAAAATCCATATCAAGGGCTTTGAAATCACCCTCAACCAATTCAGATTTAGTTACACATATTCAATCAGAATAACAAATACAATACAGAGAATTCCAGAATTGAAAAGGAAAGAAAGAACTTAGCAAATTCTTTGAAAATCTTCTTTGTAGATGAATCTTCTTGGAATTATAATTCCAACAAAGGGCACAGATTCAAGACAGTCGGTATTGGTGGCGCGGTGGAAAAAATCTCAATCCAGTAACCAAATCGAACTCGTGGACAGAAAAACGAATCAGTCTTCCTGGAAAGAAGGAAAAAAACATAAGATGCCAATAATGGTAACAAAAAAACATAACTACAAATGCCAGATGCTCAAAAATAAAATTATTTAACTACATTGCAGTTCAAAACCATATTTTTACCCTCAATAAGGAACCACATTTCTTCATCGTACCCCACTATGTTAACCTCCCATAAAAGCACATTGTGCACCAACTGAGATGGAAAGGACAGCTTCGAATGTCTAGGAGAAACCCAAAACATGTATTACCAAACATGTTTTTTTGCCTCACACTTAACATCGCGCGAATCCATTCTATACAGTCTAAACCTACCAAGTTTGTGGGAACTATATGGTAGTGCTCATCATACAGTGTCTTCAAGGTGAAGGACAGTCCAAATTCATTTGTCATTTGCTTCAACCTGTAAAAACAAAGTCCTTTATAATTAAATATGATGCAAAAAGTAAAAAAACAAGGCTAAAACAAGCAACCTATCATAACACTCGACACGCTCGACACACTCAACAAAACTCGACGGAACTCGACGCGCTTGATAGAGCTCGACATAGAAACCGATGAAACTTTGTCGGATGAAACTTTTGTCAGATTTAAAATCTGACACTCGACTAGTCGGATGATGTATTCGACACTCGACATGATTATTTTCACTTTCATCGGACACTCGGTATCAGGTCATCTTACATAAAATTGACACACGACATTCCCTAGAGAGATGTCGAATGTCGGATACATTGTTTAAGACATCAATATGTCAGTTTTCATGAAACCGACACTCGATGTCTTCAAAAATTCCATGATGTTGAGTGTCGGTTCGTGCATCCGACATGACTCAACACAAAGGTGTCGTGTGTGGAGTGGTGTCGAGTGAAAATCGACACTCGTCATTGTCTTCGTCGCGACGAAAACCATCGCTTTCCATCGTTTTCATACATATCAAACCACAAAAATCAACTAATAACACTTCATTTAGCCGCATAAATACAAAATAAGTTCAAAAATTGATAGGAAACTCAAATCCCTAATTCAAGATCCCTAAAATCTAGCCCAAATCAAATGATCCAGAAAACAACCAAAAAGATTACTAAAACTACAAAAAAACCGACGAAAATACTTACCCGAGTGTCGTTTCTTGCTTCTCTCTCGTCGTATTGCTTCTATCCTCAAGGATGGTCGTGTCAGATTGCGTCGAATAGAGTGTCGAGGGGTTTTGGAAATATATGTCTCTCAGTCCTGAAAGAGGGAAATAAACACTTTAGGAATAAATTGAATTTTTAAGGGTATTTTAGTCATTTGGTGAAGAAAGTGTCTATGACATGAAAATTTTTCATGTTGTGTCTATATTTCATTCAAGTCCCCTAATAGTGTCTATTTTTTTAATTTTCCCTATTATTAGTGGTGGAGATAATCAAAAGCATGTCCTGTGCTACCACAATACAATATCTGGACATAGAATCTTTAATTAATTATGGCTTGTTAATTGAACCATCATACAAGTTCCTTGGGTGGCTAATGAAAAAATTAAACATATGATGATGTATACCATTAAACAAATCTACTATAATGAAAGAATTAAATATTTATTAGATAATAAAAATTTGCTCAAATGACAGACTTGTATGATTGTTTTATTATTTCATGTCGTAGGAATCAAAATCATGACTTATGATGTATGAGTGGCAAGAAGAAAATGATGGAGGCTTTTGTGATATTCTAAAGAAAGAATTTCTCTGCCTTTGCACTTGGACTTTATTTATTTTGTATGTGTCATTTGGAGTTTGTTAACTATGTATATGATTGGGACTTTATTTATTTTCTATGTGTCTTCACTTCTTTTTGTTTAATCAACTCTTTAAAATGTGTTTTTATTGGTTATATTGGTTATGTATATGGTAAAACTATAGGCAAATTAAAAAGTTAAAAAATTACATATATTTGTCGAACCTGTGCATACCAATTAGAACCGTGGCTCTAGTTTTGGTTTTTGTTTAATGGTTCTGGTCCGGTTATGGTTCTAAGAAGGTAGAACCGTGATAGTTTTAGGTCCTTAATTCCTTGACCCATTTCCATTCCTAATCATTTTAATGCCACAGTGTCCAATATAACTAGTTTGGAATGCATTCAATGGATAAAGGAGAACCTCAGTAAACGAGCACAAAACATGTTTCACCATAATACATACTTTGGATATCTTTTGGACATGCATGAACTGACCTTTCTAGGCAAGGTTGTCCATAATTTGTTGTTACATGAGGTGCAAACAACAAATTTGGGTAAAGAGTTATGGTATTTAGTAAATGGTAAGATAATAGGACTTACGTACATCCATTTAAATTTCTTAACATTATTTTATTGATCAAGGAAGGCTATTCATTTTTTGGCGCATCAGTTTGGGTTGATTACCGATTTGAAGTTCAGAAAGACCCCTCCACCTCAAACAAAGAAGGAATATAACACACAATTGTGTGACAAGTATTTTGATGGGAAGAACTTGAAGCTGTTTGAGTTTAGGAAAAGATTGACAAATATGGATATGTCAATAGTATCGGATGAGGGTCAAGTAAAGTTGGCTTTATACTTTATTTTGGAGCGATTGTTCTCAGGCCAGCATAGGAAGCATCCAATCTCTTTAGAATATTTACCGTTGGTTGATGATCTAGATAAGTTTAACGATTATCCCTGGGGAGAAGTGGCATGTGACATCACTAACAATAGTATGGGGAATGCCATTAAGGGTCGTTTAGATAAATTTAAGGAAAAAAAATCAACGAACGAGGACCATCAAAAAGAAAGTTATAACCTTTATGGATGCTCATATGCTATCCTGGTAAGTGTAATATCTGTATTCGACAACATGCTTTATCTTTAGTTATGTAACTGTGGTTAAAGGTGACTAACTACATACATTGATTTTGTAGGTGTGGTTATATGAGGTCATTCCTTTTGTAGCCAATTCATATGGAGGGGTAGGCAAAAGTTTTAAGAATGTCATACGTAGATTGAACAAGTGGATAAGCAGGAGGACTCCTACACACAAGGAGGTGCAACGAAGTTTATTCCACAAAAGAAAACAAGTGGATATTCGTATGTCTATAAAAGTTGTCGCTTGTTTGCTTATGCTTGAGTTATCAACTGATGTGTATTTTATAGGACCTACCTAGTGTCGTACTAGAGCCCATCGAGGGAGAAAGAAGAAGCAAGTGATATAAGCATTTGGTGAAGGCATTAGGAATTGGTGGGGGCCATATGTGTAGTGGGCTATAAAGAACACATCACCATTGTCAAAACCATAACAACCATCGAATGTTCCTCGAGCCATACAAAAGGGGCCAAAAGGAATCGACAGACCCCTAGAACATAGCATAGGCCTACCACTACAACCATGGGACCTAATGATTCTGCAAATGTTCCACAAGGTAATCAGGTTTTGACACTTAAGTAGTATTTGCTTGTGTTTCATATAAAAACTGCTAATTTTGGCATCTCATGTTGTTTACTAACCTTAACTTTATCATGTAAGCATAAGAGGCTATAGTATCCAACCTTTATAATGCACGCCATCTTGAACCAAATGGCTGCAAATCATACATAGTTACTGGAGATTTGCGGAGATTTGCAAGCAAACACGGTGAAGATTGATACACTTAGTGAGGAGGTTAAGGCATTACGTGTAGAGGTTAAGGAGATGAAGAGGATCGTGACGAGGATGTCATGTATGAGGTATTAACGATTCAAGAGATATACTCTATTATTTTTGTTATGTACATAAATGTTAACCAGTGTTATTTTTTTTATATATAGGAGGTTGAACAGTTTGAGCCCCTAATCTATGGTGATGACAATGGATTTTGTCATTCCCCTAGGAAGGATCAACTAATGCATAATCGAAAGGAAGCAACATGCAATTAGCCAAAGTTGACATCCCTGATAAATCACACAGTGATAACATGAAGGCGATATGGACTCGACCTTGTGATGGATGATTAAAACAAGCAATGGCAAGAAGGAAATTATTTCTAGGGCAATGGCTATTGAGTCCTTGGACGGATCCACACTAGCAGCGGAGGATGTCCATTAAGGCTGGGTCTAGACCATTATGCCCGGAGTGCTAACTTTTTTAATGTTATTGCAACGCCACCCCAGTGGCTCAAGGGCGAGGTATGTACACATCATCAAAGTTATCCAAGTCTATTATTGTTATATTGTGTGTTAATAATATATTTTATCTAGTATTTAGTATCAGCATATTAACAGCTTCTTGTACTAGCTGTGCTATGACAACAATGACGATAATATCTTTTTACGTAGAGATACACAATGGTGGACACATGGTTCAGCGTATATTTTGTTGAGTTTAATAATGTTTAATTATGAAAACACAACGTCAAATTCATCAATTACATTGGTTAACAATGTTATGTGTTAAATTCTTTATATAGGCATGGGTTAATGAAGTGCACGCAAGAACCAAAATTTCGCGTAGACTAATTGAGAGAAAAATCTGATAAAAAATGTAAATGGTGAAAAAATCTCACTTGGTCGTTCGTGGTGTGATGTGCACATTATAAGTATCAAGACTTATTCCTTTAGGTTGCGTTTGGTGTATCGCATAGGATTGTATAATTATCATTGCAGCAGACTGCGGATAGCATTATATTGAATTATATTGTATTGGATTCAGTAAACTATACTGTGTTTGCTTTGTCATTGTATTTTATAATTGCTACACAATACTATATTTGATAAAAGACTGAATTGGAATGTATTAAATACTTATAATAAATTAAAATAATTTAAAAATAATTTTTATATTAAATTTAAAATTTTAATAAAAATTAAAAAATCATCAATTTAGACTAATTATTATCTTAATAAGTACATAAATAAATAATCTTTTTACTTGGACCTAACTACTAAAATAATCTTATTAAATATATATATATATATATATATATATGAAGAGCTTTTAGAGAGCAGGGAGAAACTCTCATTTAACAAATTCCAATAGCGTAGTGCGGCCTTAACCTAAGGGGGAACGCATGTTTAACTTTTGTAGCCCTTATGCAGTCCTTATGCAAGTTTTTACAATACTAACCTCACCGTATTTGAAACCAAACACAAGTTAAATGAGAAGTTATACAAACAATCCCTCTTATGCTATACTATACGTCCTACCAAACGCAGCCTAATTGTTGTATCAACACTTATTTCTTAATTGTTATTATGGCTAATAGATGTAGAATCAAAGTCATTTAAATTCATCATTTTGTTACCTATGCAATTGTATATATGATGCGTTTGAAACTAGCAAGTATACTAGTCGCACAAGTAATAAAGTGATAAGTAAGATATCGTTCCCACGAGGATTGATTCTAATTGAATTTGTTATTTCCAGCAACAAATAACCAAATGGGGGGGTTTTGTTGGTTGATTAACTAGATGAAAAACAGAATACGACGGTAATTAATGAATAACACAATGCAAACTTAATTAAAATGGGAATTAATCAATGATAAAAATCTGGTTAAGGGATCATTCTCCACCACAAGATATGGATTTGCGAATTAATTGTAGAATTATCATCGAATTACACCATTGAAATTATCAATAGTAGATAACAATAAGCTATGTTATCCCAATCTTTCCTTACTTTGTTGTTAAATAAAACAGGCTCTTTATTTAATCCCTATCCATTAAACAACTAGAACAAGCTCTCTAAATTTAATTCAATGGATGCATTACGATAAGAAAGATAGGTTGATCTAAGCAATAAACACACCAGCTCGGATTATTTAACTTAGGTTATATTCTCCAATTGCAATCTCTGATCACAATTTTGCTACTAATGATTAGAAATTCAGGACAATTACGGATCAAGATTTCTAGTCTAGCAATAGACAATATCCAGATTATATTCAGTTGGCCACCCAAATACAATCAGCAAATAATCATAAGCATTAAACATGGGAAAATATAAGCAACTTCAATTAGCGAATTGGATAATAATTTCTTGCATAATCAACTCACAAACACCATATCAAGGGCTTTGAAATCACCCTCAACCAATTCAGATTTAGTTACACATATTCAGACACAATACAAATACAATACAATACATAGCTGATAAGTGTCTATTTATATATCATTTTCATATCAATTCGTCCATGTTTCTTTGCTATATTCCTTGGTATTTTTATGTTTTTGTGTGGTTTTGATGTTTGTAGGAGTTTTGGAGCAATTGCACAAAAATGGAGTAAAACCCTTCATTTTCACCTCTGCTAGTCAACCATCTCTCGGATTTAATTGTATTGATAAACAATGAACCCGATGACATATCATATACCGTTGAAAAGCTCTCGAAGTCTACTTTTTGGAGAAATTTACGGTTTATGAATCCATTCAGTGTTACGAAAGTTGTAATCAAAACAGTGTGAGAAGTGTAGAAATGTAATTCCACACATCACTGTAGCAGTATAATACGGGACACTGTAGCACGTTACTGTAGCAGAGTATTTAAACACATTTTAGGGTTTTATTTTGATAACTTGAAGAGGGGAGAACGTGGTGGAGGCTGCAGCTCTGGAATTCTTTCATCTCTTGGAGTTCTTGAAGGAGAAAGGAAGCTTGGAAAGAGGAAGAACTACAATCCAAAGAGAATTACATCAAATTTGCTAAGTTTTTCCCTTCCCTTTCATTTTCTGGAATGTCTCCATGTTGTATTGTATTTACCACGTTCTTAAACATGTGTAACTGAATCTGAATTGGTTGAGGGTGATTTCAAAGCCCCTGATATGGTTTTTGTAAGTTGATTGTGTAAGGAATTGTTATCCAATTCTCTAATTGAAGTTGCTTGTATTCTCCCATATTTAATGCTTATGATTGCTTGCTGATTGTATTTGAGTGGCCAACTGAATATAATCTGGTTGTGATTTATTGCTAGACTAGAAATCTTGATCCGTAATTGTCTTGAATTTCTAATCATTAGTAGCAAAATTGTGATCAGAGATTACAATTGGAGAATATAACCTAAGTTAAATAATCAGAGCTTGTGTGTTTATTGCTTAGATCAACCTATCTTTCTTATCATAATGCATCCATTGAATTAAACTCAGAGAGCTTGTTCTAGGTTGTTTAATGGATAGAGATTAAATAAAGAGCTTGTTTTATTTAACAACAAAGTAAGGAAAGATTGGGGTAATAGAGCTTGTTATTATCTACGGTTGATAATTCAATGCTGTAATTAGATGACAATTCTACAATTAATTCGCAAATCCATATCTTGTGGTAGAGAAGGATCCCTTAACCAGCTTTCTCCCATTGATTTTTCATTCAAATTTACTTTCTGTTTTGTTATTCTTTACTTGCATTCTTATTTCATTTAGTAAAAGCATTCAACAAAAATCCCCCCTGTTTAGTTTATTGTTGCTGGAAATAACAAATTCAATTAGAATCAATCTTCGTGGGAACGATATCTTACTTATCACTTTATTACTTGTGCGACTAGTATACTTGCTAGTTTCGAACGCATCAAGTTTTTGGCGCCGTTGCGGGGATTGATTTTCTAATCGATTTGTTATTTTGTTTTCATTGTTGATTCATATTTTCTTTGTTTTTCTTTTCTGATTGTTTGTGTTTAGACAACATGGCAGTAAACTTCTACCAATTCAGTAGCGGATTTGAGCCACAAGTACCATGGAGAGTAAATGAGGTAAGCACTCCGAACATTGAACAACAACTTTCTGAGCTAACCTCTCTTGTGGAAAACATGGCTGTAGGAGATATGCAAAAATCTTATGAATGTGGGATATATTCTACGATGGAGCATCCAATCGACATGTATCCAACTTTACAAGAAGAATATATGGAACAAGCCAATGACCATGGGTGGATTTCCAGGACAAACGAGGCAATGGTATGATCCTTTCTCTAGCACTTACAATGCTGGATGGGAAGATCAACATAATTTCAGTTACTGGAATCATCAACCAATCACTCCAAATGTGATACCAAATCGGCCACAAAGTTTCAATCAACCAGAGTGCAGCAACCATTTCAAATGCAACCACCACCAATGCCACATCCAGCACCGCAACCAGCTTCGCAAAACTCAGGTATGTCTCTCAAAGATATTGTTAATGCACTTGCCACTAACCATGCAATTTCTAGCAGAAACTGGGGCAGTATCCAACACTAGCAATCAAATGGAAAATTGGCCACTAGCATGAGCAAATTCGAGGCCTAAGGCTCAGAGATTATCTATCAAACGATGTCAATCCAAGAGAGAATCTTGTGCGATAACTTTTGCCCCAAAACGAAAGGAGCAATTAGATGTCCTGCCAAAGAAATCACAAACTGATGAAGGAGATGACACCACTTCCAACATGAACAAAACACTGACTTCTCAGGTAAATCCTATAACTCCCATTCCTTCATATGTTTCTCCTCCACTTTTTCCTAGTAGATTTGCACAATCGAAGGAGAAACAAGAACAAGAAATCATGGAAACTTCTCACAAAATCGAGGTAAATATACCACTTCTGAATGCTATTGAGCAAGTACCTCGTTGTACAAAATTTCTCAAGGAGTTATGCACCAACAAGAGAAAGTTGAAGGGAAATGAGAAAGTAAGTGTGGGGGAAAAAGTTTCAGCTGTATTGCAAAGAAAAATTCCTCCAAAATGCAAAGATCCAGGTACGTTCATTATTCCATGCACCATGGGTAATACCAAGTTTGAAAGAGCTATATTAGATTTAGGAGCATCTATTAATGTCATGCCATATTCTATTTATGCTTCTTTAAATCTTGGACCTTTTGAGAAAACTGGTATTACCATTCAGTTTACTGATCATTTTAATGCATATCGCAAAAGAGTTGTGGAAGATGTGCTTGTGCAGGTGAATCAATTGGTTTTTCCAGCAGACTTCTATGTCCTTAAAATAGAGGATGAGACATCTCCTAATCCAACACCGATTCTTTTAGGGAGGCCATTCTCGAAAACTACTAGAATCAAGATTGATGTTCATTCTGGCACTTTGACCATAGAGTTTGATGGCGAGGTGATTCGTTTCAATATTTTTGAGGCAATGAGGTACTCTAATAACTTACATTCTATTTTTGCAGTTGATGTTATTGATTATTTGCCACAACAATGTTTTGAGTTAACTCGCAAGAATGGAGTGGATGTTGCCATTAGTGAACACATAAGGATAGAAAGTTTTCAAAGAACCAAGAAAGCTGATACAAGTGTCTAAAGAAGTGGAGGAAGCTGTGACAAGCTTGGATGAGACTATAGCTATCACCACAAATAGGTATGATGTTTCGTACATTGAATTGCCTTTATCTAATGAAAAACTTCTTCATTCTGTGATGAAAGCCAATACCTTGGGTTCTTTTTTTTTTTTTTTTTTTTTTTTTTTTTTTTTTTTTTTTTTTCGGCTTAAGTCACTTCCAGATCATTTGAATTATGGATTCTTGGGTGAGAATGATACTTTGCGAGTTACAATGGAAATGGGCCTTGCACAAATACAAGAAGATAAACTCGTCCGAATACTTACAGATCACAAAATAGCTATTGAGTGGACAATTGTTGAAATCCAAGGCCCATCCATATGCATTGACCGTATCTTGTAGAAGAGGGATCCAAGCCCATTAGAGAAGCCACAACAGAAATTGGATCCTCCCATGATGGAAACCAACGTCTGGCTGGGACGTTAAACAGCGCTTATTGGGAGCAACCCAATGTTTTTGAAAAAAAAAAGAAAAATAAATTGAGGTAATAATGATCGATTTTTGTGTCTCGAGGAGATTCCTTTCATAGGCCATCAAATTGATCAGGTTTTATCTCTCTTTGCCATCTGTCTCATTTGTTTTTATATATATATTTTTTTACTTGTTTTGTTTTGACTTGTTTGCATTGTGTTGTTATCTCTTTTATATGTCTTTGTTTCGTTTTCTGCTCTTTTCTTTTCCTTCTTTTTGTTTGTAATTTGTATCAGTACTTCGAATTCATTTGTGCACAGCTTGAGGAAACATCAAACGGGAGCTGAAGCCATTGCTCGGAGGTTTGAAACGTGCATATCTTGAAAAAAAACAGACTCAATCATATTATCGGTAATATCTCTCCTTTTCTTCTCTTCAATGGATGCCGATATCTTTCTATCAAACCTTCGTAAATATTTTCCCTCACTTCCTCAAAATGCTGTGTTCAAAATTTATAAAGTACGGATGACTAGACTTTGGGAGTTGATGCTCTTAAATGTGCCTGCTGATATCCGATGACTTATCGAAGCCAAGGTAAGATTGTCCGGTGAGCATGATATTAATCTAGCAAAATACATGCCTGGTCTAGGGAAAAGCTACTATTTGCCAAAAGCGAAGAGCGAAAAGGTTACAAGTATGTTATAAATGTGCTAGATGGAATTGTAACCAGGACTTGTCATTCATTAGGTTTTGCGTCCAGGAATAGAGAAGAAAAACTTTCATTTATTAAGAATGGTTTGAGTAATGAGTCGCTGGATAATGTTTTGTTAACTCTCGAGTCACATTCTTGTGGACTTGTTCAGCGTGAATTGCTTAAATCTATGGACACAATTTCGTGATGAATTGCAGTGTTATAGTCTAGGGAATCTGACTAAAAACGACCCTGTTTTCCATTTTATAAGAAAACTGGATGGGAAGCAAATCCCCGACTCATAGAAGGCGTTTCAGCCGTTACTGGACGTAAAACCAGAGGAAGCTGTGAGCCACAATCACAACTACTTGTATATTTGATGTGTATTGTTGTTGTCGAATTTTATTTATTTCTTGTTTAGTTTGATCTGATTATCAAGTTGTTTTTTGTGTTGTGTTTTGTTTGTTGATTTGTTTGTTTTAATTTCAAGTTTTATTTTTGACAAAACCCAGATGGACTACCCATGATATAAGCACACGTGGAGACAAGTGGTGGAGGTTTGTTCAACCTCCGCAGAAAGTATATCTTTACTTTTCATGCTTCACCTGGGAGACAAGTGTAGCGGTTTTTCAACCCCACCGAAAGTTTATCTCCATTTTTCATGCACACGTGGGCGACAAGTGTGGAGGTTTTGTCAAACCCACCGAAAGCATATCTATTTTTTCAAATCTCGGGGCGATAAATCTGCATCGAGCAACCCCCACCGAAATTATGTCCCCATGTATCAAATTTGAGAGTTTGATGTGTGTATATATCCATTCTCCATATTTTCAAATGTCATTATTATAACCTGTCTTACACTTGAAAAGCATATTACCTAACGTGCATCATTGTCTTGCACAAGGTTAGAGCACTTGTAGAAATGGAGAAAACACCAATTCGGCGACTCCAAAATATATGCGTATTTTGTGGATCGCAATTGGTAAAGATGGAGAAGTTTACAACAGCAGCTCTGATCTTGGTAGGACATTAGATGCGAGGGGTATTCATTTTGTTTATGGAGGGGGTAGTCTTGGGTTAATGGGGTGTTGTGTCGACGCTGCTCCTTGGGAGGAAGTAAAAGTTATCGGCATTATCCCTAAAACCATTAGCTGTTCGAAGATATCGTAGGCAACACAATCGGGGAAGCGTAAAAGTCTCTAGCATGCATGAGCGTATTGCACATATGATTGTAAAGTCCGATGCATTTATAGCTTTACCCGGTGGTTATGGCACATTAGAGGAGATATTTCAAATCACCTCTTGGGCACAGCTAAACATCCATAAACAACCCATTGGTTTGTTAAATGTCAATAACTTTTTTGATGGTTTGTTGTCTTTTCTTGATCAAGCTGTAGAAAAAAAAATTATCTCACCATCAGCGAGGCAAATCCTTGTTACAGCTTCAACGGCAGGGGAGTTAATTGACAAAACTACAAGAATTCGTCTATTCGCCTGATCCAACAA
>SNVD02002617.1:0-16493 GCA_013180625.2 Boswellia sacra
ATTTATGTAGTGTATCAAAAGTTATGATAAAAATGGTATGAGAAGTGTATATTTGTAATTCCTGTCTCTTATACACATCTAGATGTGTATAAGAGACAGTTTCTTTGCTATATTCCTTGGTATTTTTATGTTTTTGTGTGGTTTTGATGTTTGTAGGAGTTTTGGAGCTACTTGCACAAAAATGGAGTAAAACCCTTCATTTTCACCTCTGCTAGTCAACCATCTTCTCGGATTTAATTGTATTGATATACAATGAACCCGATGACATATTATATACCGTTGGAACGCTCTCGAAGTCTATTTTCTGGAGAAATTTACGGTTTATAAATCCATTCAGTGTACCAAAAGTTGTAATCAAAACAGTGTGAGATGTATAGAAATATAATTCCACAAGCACTGTAGCATGTATAATACGGGTCACTGTAGCAAGTCACTGTAGCAGAGTATTTAAACACATTTTAGGGTTTTATTTTCATAATTTGAAGAGAGGAGAACGTGGGAGAGGCTGCAACTCTGGAATTCTTTCATCTCTTGGAGTTCTTGAAGGAGAAAGGAAGCTTGGAAAGAGGAAGAACTACAATCGAAAGAGAATTACATCAAATTTGCTAAGTTTTTCCCTTCCCTTTCATTTTCTGGAATGTCTCCATGTTGTATTGTATTTACCACTTTCTTAAACATGTGTAACTGAATCTGAATTGGTTGAGGGTGATTTCAAAGCCCTTGATATGGTTTTTGTGAGTTGATTGTGCAAGAAGTTGTTATCCACTTCTCTAATTGAAGTTGCTTGTATTTTCCCATATCTAATGCTTATGATTGCTTACTGATTGTATTTGGAATGGCCAACTGAATATAATCTGTTGTTGTCTATTGCTAGATTAGAAATCTTGATCCGTAATTGTCTTGAATTTCTAATCCTTAGTAGCAAATTGTGATCAGAGATTGCAATTGGAGAATACAACCTAAGTTAAATAATCCGAGCTTGTGTGTTTATTGCTTAGATCAACCTATCTTTCTTCTTGTAATGCATCCATTGAATTAAATTTAGAGAGCTTGTTCTAGGTTGTTTAATGGATAGAGATTAAATAAAGAGCCTGTTTTGTTTAACAACAAAGTAAGGAAAGATTGGGATACCAGAGCTTGTTGTTATCTACGGTTGATAATTTCAATGGTGTAATTGGATGACAATTCTGTGATTAATTCGCAAATCCATATCTTGTGGTAGAGAATTATCCCTTAACCAGATTTCTTTCATTGTGTATCTCTCAATTGATTTAACTTTGCTTTGTGTTATTCTTCATTTGCTTTCGTATTAAGTTTAGTTAATCAATCAACAACCCCCCCTGTTTAGTTTATTATTGCTGGAAAATAACAAATTTAATTAGAATCAATCCTCGTGGGAACGATATCTATTTATCGCTTTATTACTTGTGCGCTAGTATACTTGCTAGTTTCGAACGCATCAAGTTTTTGGCGCCGTTGCCGGGGAATTGATTTTCTAATCGATTTGTTATTTTGTTTTCATTGTTGATTCGTATTTTTTTGTTTTTCTTCTCTGATTGTTTGTGTTTAGGAGACATGGCAGTAAACTTTCAACAATTTAGTAGCCGATTTGAGCCACAGTTACATTGGAGTGTAAATGAGGTAAGCACTCAGAACATTGACCTGTCTCTTATACACATCTAGATGTGTATAAGAGACAGGCTGTAGGACATATGCAGAAACCTTATGCATGTGGGGTATATTCTACCATGGAGCATCCAATGGACCTGTATCCAACTTTACAAGAAGAATATATGGAACGAGCCAATACCATGGGTGGATTTCCAGGACAACCAAGGCAATGGTATGATCCCTGTCTCTAACATACTTATAATGGCCGGATGGGGAGATCACACGCCTAATTTTACTTACATAGAGCTCAACCAATCACTCCAAATGTGATACCAAATCGGCCACAAGTTTTCAATCAACCTAGAGTGCAGCAACCATTTCAAATGCAACCACCACCAATGCCACATCCAGCACCGCAAACAGCTTCGCAAAACTCAGGTATGTCTCTCGAAGATATTGTTAATGCACTTGCCACTAACACAATGCAATTCCAGCAGGAAACTGGGGCAAGTATCCAAAACCTGGCAAATCAAATGGGACACTTGGCTACTAGCATGAGCAAATTCGAGGGCAGCTGCTCAGAAAAGGAATTATCTTGTCAAACGGTGATCAATCCAAGAGAGAATTCTTGTGCGATAACTTTGCAAAATGGAGAGCAATTAGATGTCCTGCCTAAGAAATCACAAACTGATGAAGGAGATGACACCACTTCCACCATGAAACAAACACTGACTTCTCAGATAAATCCTATAACTCCCATTCCTTCATATGTTTCTCCTCCACTTTTTCCTAGTAGATTTGCAAAATCGAAGGAGGAACAAGAACAAGAAATCCTGGAAATTTCTCACAAAATTGAGGTAAATATACCACTTCTGGATGCTATCGAGCAAGTACCTCATTATACAAAATGTCTCAAGGAGTTATGCACCAGAAAAAGAAAGTTAAAAAGAAATGAGAAAGTAAGTGTGGGGGAAGATGTTTCAGCTGTATTACAAAGGAAAATTCCTCCGAAATACAATAATCCAGGTACGATCACCATTCCATGCACCATTGGTAAAACCAAGTTTGAAAGAGCTATGTTAGGTTTAGAAGCATCTATTAATGTCATGCCATATTCTATTTATGCTTCCTTAAATCTTGGACCTTTTACGAAAACTGGTATTACCATTCAACTCGCTGATCATTTTAATGCATAACCCAAAAGAGTTGTGGAAGATGTGCTTGTGCAGGTGAATCAATTGGTTTTCCTCCCCAGCAAACTTCTATGTCCTTGAAATAGAGGATGAGACATTCCTAATCCCCCAACTCCGATATCTTTTTAGGGGCCATTTTTCGAAAACACTGTTAAACCAAGATTGATGTTCATAAAAATGATGGCACTCTCATCATGGAGTTTGATCGCAAGGTGATATGTTTCAATATTTTTTGAGGCAATGAGGTACCCTAGTGACTTGCATTCTGTTTTTGCAGTTGACATTATTGATTCTTTGCCACAACAATGTTTTGAGTTAACTCCCAAGGATGGATTGGAAATGGCTATTAGTGAGCACATAGGGACCAGAAAAATTACAAGAATCAAGAAGGTTGATACAAGCGGTCCAAAGAAATGGAGGAAGCTGTGGCAAGCTTCAGATGAGACCATAGCTATAACCACAAATAGGTATGATGTTTCGTGCATTCAATTTCCTTTATCTAATGTGAAACTTCTGCCTTCTATGATGAAAGCCCCTACCTTTGAGCTTAAGCCTCTTCCAGATCATTTGAAGCATGGATTCTTGGATAAGAATGATCCTTTGCCAGTTACAATAGAAATAGGCCTTGCACCACTACAAAAAGAGAAACTCGTCCGAGTACTTAGAGATCACAAAAAGCTATTGTGTGGTGGACGATTGTTGACATCCAAGGCCCACCATAATGCACGGCACCAATTCTTGTTGAAAAGGATAACAAGCCCACTAGAGAAGTACACAAAGGTCAGGAGATTGGGACCCTTCCTGATGGAACCAACGTCGGGCTGAAGGACGTTAAAAAAAAACCAAGCGCTTATTTGGAGGCAACCCAATATTTTTTGAAAAAAAAAAGAAAAGAAAAATAAAATAATGAATAATGATCAGTTTTCGTGTCTCGAGGAGATTCTTTTCGTAGACCATCAAATTGACCAGGTTTTATCTCTCTTTGCCATCTGTCTTATTTGTTTTTATATTTTTTTACTTGTTTTTTTTACTTTTGTTTGCTATCGTGTTGTTATCTCTTTTATGTGCCTTTAGTTTCATTTCTGCTCTTTTTCTTTTCCTTTGTTTTGTTTAATTTGATTATTCCGTACTTCGAATTCATTTGTGCAACAGATTGAGGAAACATCCAAACGGGAGCTGAAGTCCTTGCTCGAAGGTTTGAAACGTGCATATCTGGGAGAAGAACAAACTCAATCGCATTATCGGTAATATCTCTCCTTTTCTCCTCTTCAATGGATGCTGATATCTTTCTATCGAACCTTCGTAAATATTTCCCTTCACTTCCTCCAAATGCTGTGTTTAAAATTTATAAAGTACGGATGACTAGACTTTGGGCATTGATGCTCCTAAATGTGCCTGCTGATATCCGATGGCTTATCGAAGCCAAGGTGAGATTGTCCGTGAGCCGGACATTAATCTCGCAAAATACATGCCTGGTCTAGGAAAGAGCTACTACGCCAAGAGGCGAAGAGCGAAAAGGTTACAAATATGTTATAAATGTGCTAGATGGAATTGTAACCAGACTTGTCGTTCATTAGGTTTTGCGTCCAGGAATCGAGAAGATAAACTTTCATTTATTAAGAATGGTTTGAGTAATGAGTCGCTGGATAATGTTTTGTTACCTCTCGAGTCACATTCTTGTGGACTTTATTCAGCGTGACAATTGCTTACACATTTTAATGGACACAATTTCGTGATGAATTGCAGTGTTATAGTCTAGGGAATCTGACTAAAAACGACCCTGTTTGCCAGTTTATAAGAAAACTAGATGGGAAGCAAATCCCCGACTCATAGAAGCGTTTCAGCCGTTACTGGACGTAAAACCAGAGGAAGATGTGAGCCACAATCACAACTACTGTATATTTGAATGTGTGTTGTTGTTGTCGAATTTTATTTCTTTCTTGTTTCGTTTGATCTGATTATCAATGTTGTTTTTGTGTTGTTGTTGTTTGTTGATTTTGTTTGTTTTAATTTCAATTTTTCTTTTTGACAAACCATATGACTACCCTTTAGCATAAGTACACGTGGGAGACAAGTGTGGAGGTTTTGTCAACCTCCACCGAAAGTGTATCTCTAATTTTTTATGCTTCACATGGGAGACAAGTGTGGGGGTTTTGTCAACCCCCGCCGAAAGTGTATCTCCATTTTCCATGCTTCACGTGGGAGACAAGTGTGTAGGTTTTGTCAAACGTCGCCGAAAGCATACTCATTTTTTCAAATTTTGGGGCGATAAATCTGCATCGAGCAACCCCCACCGAAAGTATGTCCCCATGTGTCAAAATTTGAGAGTTTTATGGGTGTATATATACATTCTGCATTTTTTCATATGTCATTCCATAACCTGTCTTGCAATTGAAAAGCATAATATCTAACGTGTCTTACACAAGATTAGAGCACTTGTAGAAATGGATAAAACACCAATTCGGCAATTCCGCAATATATGCGTATTTTGCGGATCGCAATTTGGTAAAGATGGAGAGTTTACCACAGAAGAGCACAAGCTCTTGGAGTCTTGGTAGGACAATACCTGCGGAGGGGTATTAATTTTTATTTATGGGGAGGCTAGTCAGTTATGGGGTTGTGTAAACAGCTGCCTCCCTCGGAGGGAGCAAAGTTCCTCGGGCAGGGGGGAGGTTGGATCCCTAAGGGGGGAACCGATGGGTAGCTGTACGAGATATCGTAGGCGAAACACAATCGGGGAAGAGTTACAGGTCTCCTAGTATGGCAATGAGCGTATTGCACATATGGTTTTTAAGTCCGAAATGCATTTATAGGGGGCTTTGGCCCGTGTGGTTTATGGTACTTAGAGGAAGATATTTCAAATCACCTCGTTTGTGGCACAGCATAAACTACCATCAGAAAACCCGCATTGGTTTGATTAAAATGTTAATAACATTTTTTTGATGGTTTGTTGGTCCTTTCTTGATCAAGCTGTAGAAACAAATTTCATCTCACCGTCAGCAAGGCAAATGCTGGTTACAGCTTCAACTGCAGGAGAGTTAAATGACAAACTACAAGAATACGTCTATTCACCTGATCCAACAATGGCTCGGATAAATTGGTTTGGAGAAGGCAACAAAAGGCGTCAACTGGATTTAACCCTCCATCTGTAATCTCTATTTACTGGTTTGCGTCGTTTTTGTTTGCTTTCTTTTTAGTGTGTTTATTTGAGATTTTTCATGTCGTTTCTTTTGAGCTTTTTCAGGTTATTTCTTTCGTCCCAGGTAATATTTTCTAATCTCGGTTTTTAGAGTGGTGGCTTAAAAAGTTCAAAGTTCTCTTGAAACGCATTCTGGATTTCTTTAATCCATAATGGCTGAATAAGGAGGCTAACTTCTAAACTTTTTAGACCCATTTTAACTGACTTGTTTGTGTTTGTTGATTTGTTGGACTTTATTATTTTCTGAGTAAGTTTAGTTTTATGTAATTCCGAGTTGTTGTGTGTTTTTTGTCTTTCTCAGTTTTCGATTCACACAAAACAAACCATTGTGGCACAGACCTGAGACTGCAAGAATATGGGGTTTTTCTTACTCTTGAAACGCACATTCTCTCCTCACTAAAATCTGTAGTTTGTTTGATATTCATGTTGTTTGGAAGTGTCCATTTTCTTTGTTTTGTTCTTTCATACTAAAGGTATATAGGCTGGAAACCTTAAGTCGGCGGGCTACTGGTCCTAAGGATTGTTGAAATATACAATCTTGACTCAGGTGTAACAACGCCACGTACCTCTTTTCTTGCATTTTGTGGGTCGATGATAAGATAATTATTGAATTAAGAATAACTCTTGGAAAATGATAAATGATGCATGGGTGATAAATGATGCATGGATCTTTGTGCTTGAAATGTTAATTAGTTTTTGCTTTACCTTTGATTCCTTGCACAAAATTGAGCACCGAGCCATTATCACTGAGTTATTTGTTTACTTAGAGAAGGTTTATGTAATTTAAATTTTCTTCAGATTTTAATGAATTCTAGAACTTGTTTGATGGTCACTTGAGGCGAAATCCTAGACTGTGCAACATTGGGGAAATGAGTTAGGCCATCGTTGGACTGTTTGAGCAAAAAAAAAAAAAAAAAAAATATAAAAAAAAAAAAAATATAGGCCATCCTTGACTGAAATTGATCCCTAGTTACCCCCTTTGAGCCTTTGTAAGCCTTTTTCTTTGTTAACTCACTAAAAGATTTCCTAACCTCAAATAAATTTGTTCCAAACAGTTTTTCCCTTACCTATGAACATGTAGATCATTCACAATTAAATTTTGAGCTATGTTCTGGTTTTGGGAAGTTAGAGGAGGTTGGGATTTTATCATGAGCAATACAATTGAGTTCCATTGTGTTTGGACAAAAAAACAAAAAAAAAAAGAAAAAAAAAGCCAATCTGTACTTATCGTCCCCGTACTTACACATTGAGGACAATGTGTTGTTTAAGTGTGGGGGAGGGGAAGTGTAATAAAAAAAAGAAAAAAAAGAAAAAAAAGAAAAAAACGAACAAAAGAAGAAGAATAAGAGATCTATACCCTTAAGTGTTCTTAAAAAGAATGAAACAACAAAGTGTGGGGGTGTAGTTTTCTTTTGTTTTCTGAAAAAAAAAACAAAGATTGAGTGTTCTAAATAAGTTTGGGGGTGTAACCTGGTGAATTGAAATGAAGTTGTGTTATAGGGTTGAGCTCTACATAGTCTTGAATGATTTTATGTGTTTGTGGGTGATTTAAGCCTAATTATTATCCTTTATCATACCTTCACCCAAGCCAAACGTTACAAGCTTAATAAAGTCCTACATGATCCTTGGTGTTGTGCATGTCTATATTAGTGGAGAGTGACTTGAAAAGCAGGCCTATGGAGTTCATTTATACACACATCTTCAATATTAAATATGATTCATTTTTATGCATAAACTCATCCGGGTTACAAGTGATTAGGTGAGAATAGCTCTACACACACACACGCTTGAGGAATTGAAATGAAGCGAAACTAATCTTTGAGATAAAATTCTTGATCAAGTGCATTATTTTGAAGTTTTGCTTGGGTTATAATTAAGTACAATCTTTGAGGCCTATTTGCAAGATGAAGCATTTCTGTGTTTTAATTTTTTGTTGATTCTGTTTCGGTTTAGTTTTATTTCATATTGTCGTAGTTGCTCGAGGACTAGCAAAGTCTAAGTGTGGGGGAATTTGATAGGTGTCTATTTATGTATTACTTTTATATCAATTCGTCCATGTTTTCTTTGCTATATTCTCTGGTATTTTTATATTTTTGTGTGGTTTTGATGTTTGTAGGAGTTTTGGAGCAACTTGCACAAAAATGGAGTAAACCCCTTCATTTTCACCTCTGCTAGTCAACCATCTTCTCGGATTTAATTGTATTGATATACAATGAACCCGATGACATATTATATACCGTTGGAAAGCTCTCGAAGTCTATATTCTGGAGAAATTTATGGTTTATAAATCCATTCAGTGTACCAAAAGTTGTAATCAAAACAGTGTGAGATGTATAGAAATATAATTCCACAAGTCACTGTAGCATGTATAATACGGTGCACTGTAGAAATTCACTGTAGCAGAGTATTTAAACACATTTTAGGGTTTTATTTTGATAACTTGAAGAGGGGAGAACGTGGTAGAGGCTGGAGCTCTGGAATTCTTTCATCTCTTGGAGTTCTTGAATGAGAAAGGAAGCTTGGAAAGAGGAAAAACTACAATCCAAAGAGAATTACATCAAATTTGCTAAGTTTTTCCCTTCCCTTTCATTTTCTGGAATGTCTCCATGTTGTATTGTATTTACCAAGTTCTTAAACATGTGTAACTGAATCTGAATTGGTTGAGGGTGATTTCAAAGCCCCTGATATGGTTTTTGTAAGTTGATTGTGTAAGGAATTGTTATCCAATTCTCTAATTGAAGTTGCTTGTATTCTCCCATATTTTATGCTTATGATTGCTTGCTGATTGTATTTGAGTGGCCAACTGAATATAATCTGGTTGTGATTTATTGCTGACTAGAAATCTCGATCCGTAATTGTCTTGAATTTCTAATCATTAGTAGCAAAATTGTGATCAGAGATTACAATTGGAGAATATAACCTAAGTTAAATAATCCGAGCTTGGTGTTTATTGCTTAGATCAACCTATCTTTCTTATCATAATGCATCCATTGAATTAAACTCAGAGAGCTTGTTCTAGGTTGTGTAATGGATAGAGATTAAATAAAGAGCTTGTTTTATTTAACAACAAAGTAAGGAAAGATTGGGGTAATAGAGCTTGTTATTATCTACGGTTGATAACTTCAATGCTGTAATTAGATGACAATTCTACAATTAATTCGCAAATCCATCTCTTGTGAGAATCTCCCTTAACGCAGATTTCTTTCATTGTGTATCTCATCAATTGATTTAACTTTGCATTGTATTTTCTTCATTTTGCTTATCGATTTGAGTTTAGTTAATCAATCACAGCAAAACCCCCCCATTTATTCTATTTTTGCTTTCGAATAACAAATTCAATTAGAATCAATCCTCGTGGGAACGATATCTTACTCATCACTTTATTACTTGTGCGACTAGTATACTTGCTAGTTTCGAACGCATCAGTGATCTTCCCATCCAGCATTATAAGTGTTAGAGAAGGAATCATACCATTGCCTTGTTTGTCCTGGAAATCCACCCATGGCATTGGCTTGTTCCATATCTCCTTCTTGTAAAGTTGGATACATGTCGATTGGATGCTCTATGGTAGAATATACCCCACATGCATAAGGTTTCTGCATATGTCCTACAGCCATGTTTTCCACAAGAGAGGTTAGCTAAGAAAGTTGTTGTTCAATGTTCGGAGTGCTTACCTCATTTACTGTCCAATGTAGTTGTGGCTCAAATTGGCTACTGAATTGTTAGAAGTTTACTGCCATGTCACCTAAACAAAAACAATCAGAAAAGAAAAACAAAAAAAAATACGAATCAACAATGAAAACAAAATAACAAATCGATTAGAAAATCAATCCCCGGCAACGGCGCCAAAAACTTGATGCGTTCGAAACTAGCAAGTATACTAGTTGATAGGTGTCTATTTATGTATTACTTTTATATCAATTCGTCCATGTTTCTTTGCTATATTCCTTGGTATTTTTATGTTTTTGTGTGGTTTTGATGTTTGTAGGAGTTTTGGAGCAACTTGCACAAAAATAGAGTAAAACCCTTCATTTTGACCTCTGCTAGTCAGTGATCTTCTCGGATTTAATTGTATTGATATACAATGAACCCGACGACATATTATATACCGTTTGGAAAGCTCTCGAAGTCTATTTTCTGGAGAAATTTACGGTTTATAAATCCATTCAGTGTACCAAAAGTTCTAATCAAAACAGTGTGAGATGTATAGAAATATAATTCCACAAGTCACTGTAGCATTATAATAGCGGGGCACTGTAGCAATTCACTGTAACAGAGTAATTTAAAACACATTTTATGGGTTTTATTTTGATACTTGAAGAGGGTGAGAACGTGGGGGGGGGGGGTTTTGGGGGGAAAGGGGCTTCAGCTCTGGAATTCTTTCATCTCTTGGAGTTCTTGAAGGAGAAAGGAAGCTTGGAAAGAGGAAGAACTACAATCCAAAGAGAATTACATCATATTTGCTAAGTTTTTCCCTTCCCTTTCATTTTCTGGAATGTCTCCATGTTGTATTGTATTTAACACGTTCTTACACATGTGTAACTGAATCTGAATTGGTTGAGGGTGATTTCAAAGCCCCTGATATGGTTTTTGTAAGTTGATTGTGTAAGGAATTGTTATCCAATTCTCTAATTGAAGTTTGCTTGTATTCTCCCATATTTAATGCATATGATTGCTTGCTGATTGTATTTGAGTGGCCAACTGAATATCTCTGGTTGGGATTTATTGCTCGACTAGAAATCTTGATCCGTAATTGTCTTGAATTTCTAATCATAGTACAAAAATTGTGATCAGATGATTATAATTTGAGAATATAACCCTAAGCTAAATATCCGACTGTTGTTGATGCTTAATCCAACCTATCTTTCTTATCATAATGCATCCATTGAATTAAACTCCGAGAGCTTGTTCTAGGTTGTTTAATGGCTAGAGATTAAATAAAAAGCTTGTTTTATTTAACAACAAAGTAAGGAAAGATTGGGGTAATAGAGCTTGTTATTATCTACGGTTGATAACTTCAATGCTGTAATTAGATGACAATTCTACGATTAATTCGCAAATCCATATCTTGTGGTAGAGAAGGATCCGTTAACCAGATTTCTCCCATTGATTTTTCATTCAAATTTACTTTCTGTTTTGTTATTCTTTACTTGCATTCTTATTTCATTTAGTAAAGCATTCAACAAAAATCCCCCCCTGTTTAGTTTATTGTTGCTGGAAATAACAAATTCAATTAGATCAATCCTCGTGGGAACGATATCTTACTTATCACTTTATTACTTGTGCGACTAGTATACTTGCTAGTTTCGAACGCATCAGTTTTTTGGCGCGTTGCCTAGGGAAAGATTGATTTTTCTAATCGATTTGTTTATTTTGTTTTCATTGTTTGATTCATATTTTTCTTGTTTTTCTTTTCCTGTGATTGTGATGCGTTCGAAACTAGCACGTATACTAGTCCGCAAAAGTAATTAAAATGATAGTAAGATGATCGTTCCCTACAGGTATTGATTCCTAATTGAATTTGTTATTCGAAAGTAAAACACAGAATAAAATGGTGGGGGTTTTGTTTGGTTTATTAACTAAACTTAATGCAAAGCAAAAAGAAAATAACACATAACAAATTTTAAACAGATGAAAACTCAATGAGGGAAACCTGGTTTAAGGGTTCATTCTATGCCACAGATATGGATTTGCGAATTAATCTTAGAATTGTCATCCAATTACAGCATTGAAGTTATCAACCGTAGATAACAACAAGCTCTGTTATCCCAATCTTTCCTTACTTTGTTGTTAAATAAACTAGGCTCTTTACTTAATCTCTATCCATTAAACAACCTAGAACAAGCTCTCTAAATTTAATTCAATGATGCATTACGATAAGAAAGATAGGTTGATCTAAGCAATAAACACACAAGCTCGGATTATTTAACTTAGGTTGTATTCTCCAATTGCAATCTCTGATCACAATTTTGCTACTAATGATTAGAAATTCAGGACAATTACGGATCAAGATTTCTAGTCTAGCAATAAATCACAACCAGATTATATTCAGTTGGCCACTCAAATACAATCAGCAAGCAATCATAATCATTAAATATGGGAGAATACAAGCAACTTCAATTAGAGAATTGGATAACAATTCCTTACACAATCAACTTACAAAACCATATCAGGGGCTTTGAAATCACCCTCAACCAATTCAGATTCAGTTACACATGTTTAAGAACGTGGTAAATACAATACAACATGGAGACATTCCAGAAAATGAAAGGGAGGGAAAAACTTAGCAAATTTGATGTAATTCTCTTTGGATTGTAGTTCTTCCTCTTTCCAAGCTTCCTTTCTCCTTCAAGAACTCCAAGAGATGAAATAATTCCAGAGCTGCAGCCTCTACCACGTTCTCCCCTCTTCAAGTTATCAAAATAAAACCCTAAAATGTGTTTAAATACTCTGCTACAGTAACCTGCTACAGTGACCCGTATTATACATGCTACAGTGCTTTGTGGAATTATATTTCTATACTTCTCACACTGTTTTGATTACAACTTTTGGTACACTGAATGGATTTATAAACCTTAAATTTCTCCAGAAAATAGACTTCGAGAGCTTTCCAACGGTATATAACATGTCATCGGGTTCATTGTATATCAATACAATTAAATCCGAGAAGATCACTGACTAGCAGAGGTGAAAATGAAGGGTTTTACTCCATTTTTGTGCAAGTTGCTTCCAAAACTCCTACAAACATCAAAACCACACAAAAACATAAAAATACCAAGGAATATAGCAAAGAAACATGGACGAATTGATATGAAAATGATATATAAATAGACACTTATCAAATTCCCCCACACTTAGCTTTGCTAGTCCTCGAGCAACTACGACAATATGAAATAAAACTAAACCGAAACAGAATCAACAAAAAAATTAAAACACATAAATGCTTTATCTTGCACATAGGCCTCAAAGATTGTACTTAATTATAACCCAAGGAAAACTTCAAAATAATGCACTTGATCAAGAATTTCATCTCAAAGATTATTTTCGCTTCACTTCAATTCCTCAAGTGTGTGTGTGTAGAGCCATTCTCACCTAATCACTTGTAACCCGGATGAGTTTATGCATGAAAATGAATCATATTTAATATTGAAGATGTGTGTATAAATGAACTCCATAGGCCTGCTTTTCAAGTCACTCTCCACTAATGTAGACATGCACAACACCAAGGATCAGTAGGACTTTATTAAGCTTGTAACGTTTGGCTTGGGTGAAGGTATGATAAAGGATAATAATTTGGCTCAAATCACCCATAAACACATAAATCATTCAAGACTATGGGTGGAGCTTGATAAGTGTCTATTTATATACCATTTTCATATCAATTCGTCCATGTTTCTTTGCTATATTCCTTGGTATTTTTATGTTTTTGTGTGGTTTTGATGTTTGTAGGAGTTTTGGAGCAACTTGCACAAAAATGGAGTAAAACCCTTCTTTTCACCTCTGCTAGTCAACCATCTTCTCGGATTTAATTGTATTGATATGCAATGAATCCGATGACATATCATATACCGTTGAAAAGCTCTCGAAGTCTACTTTTTGGAGAAATTTACGGTTTATGAATCCATTCAGTGTACCGAAAGTTGTAATCAAAACAGTGTAAGAAGTGTAGAAATGTAATTCCACACATCACTGTAGCATGTATAATACGGGCCACTGTAGCACGTTACTGTAGCAGAGTATTTAAACACATTTTAGGGTTTTATTTTGACAACTTGAAGAGGGAAGAACGTGGTGGAGGCTGCAGCTCTGGAATTCTTTCATCTCCTGGAGTTCTTGAAGGAGAAGGAAGCTTGGAAAGAGGAAGAACTACAATCCAAAGAGAATTACATCAAATTTGCTAAGTTTTTCCCTTCCCTTTCATTTTCTGGAATGTCTCCATGTTGTATTGTATTTACCACGTTCTTAAACATGTGTAACTGAATCTGAAATGGTTGAGGGTGATTTCAAAGCCCCTGATATGGTTTTTGTAAGTTGATTGTGTAAGGAATTGTTATCCAATTCTCTAATTGAAGTTGCTTGTCTTCTCCCATATTTAATGCTTATGATTGCTTGCTGATTGTATTTGAGTGGCCAACTGAATATAATCTGGTTGTGATTTATTGCTAGACTAGAAATCTTGATCCGTAATATCATTAGTAACAAAATTGTGATCAGAGATTACAATTGGAGAATATAACCTAAGTTAAATAATCCGAGCTTGTGTGTTTATTGCTTAAATCAACCTATCTTTCTTATCATAATGCATCCATTGAATTAAACTCAGAGAGCTTGTTCTAGGTTGTTTAATGGATATAGATTAAATAAAGAGCTTGTTTTATTTAACAACAAAGCAAGGAAAGATTGGGATAACAGAGCTTATTGTTATCTACGGTTGATAACTTCAATGCTGTAATTGGATTACAATTCTATGTTAATTCACAAATTCATATCTTGTGGCAGAGAATGAACTCTTAACCAAGTTTCTCTCATTGATTTTTCACTCCATTTAACTTTGCTTTGTGTTATTCTTCATTTGCTTTCGTATTAAGTTTAGTTAATCAATCAACAAACCCCCCCTGTTTAGTTTATTATTGCTGGAAAATAACAAATTCAATTAGAATCAATCCTCGTGGGAACGATATCTTACTTATCACTTTATTAATTGTTCGACTAGTATACTTGCTAGTTTCGAACGCATCAAGTTTTTGGCGCCGTTGCCGGGGATTGATTTTCTAATCCATTTGTTATTCTGTTTTTACTACTGATTCTTGATTGTTATTTCCTGATTGTTTGTGTTTAGGCTTTTATGTCCGAGGGAGAAGCGGATCAACAACTTAAGAAAATTAAGGAGTTTCTCCAATCCTCGAATTTAAGGCTCAATCGGTCAATTTCAACTCCACCTCCAGAATTTGACCTTGCACGACATACTTCCCTCCCATCTTCTTGCAGTTCAATCAAATCTGAATCGGAAGCAATGGCGATGGAATACGATCAGACTCTTAAGGAGTTAGGCGGCTCCGAATTATTGATCAACAACCGCTATGCAATAGCACCATTTTGAGGTAGAATTTGAGCTTAAATCTGGACTAATTCCGTCTCTTTGCCTACATTTCATGGTTTTTGCAGGAGAGGATCCTATCAAATACCTCAGAGAATGTATTGTGGTATGCTCAAGTATGAAGCCAACTGGCGTGTCTGAGGAGCAAATAAAATTGAGAGCTTTTCCATTCTCATTAGCAGATTCGGCGAAAGATTGGCTATACTATCTACCATCGGTTACCATTACCACGTGGAATGAGATAAGTAAACTCTTTTTAGAGAAATACTTTCCCACTTCGAAAGTTATAAACATTAAAAAAGATATTAGTGGCATTCGACAACACAATGGAGAATCACTTCATGAATATTGGGAGAGATTTAGAAGGTTATGTGCTAGCTGTCCAAACCATCAAAATAGTGATGGACTCCTAATTCAATATTTCTATGAGGGTCTCCTACCAATGGAAAGGAGTATCATTGATGCTGCTAGTGGTGGAGTACTGGTTAATAAAACACCGAATGTTGCAAGACGTTTGATTAGCGACATGGCAACAAACTCCCACAATTCAGCGGCCAATTTGAGCCACAACTACCAAGGAGAGTAAATGAGGTAAGTACCCCGAACATTGAACAACAACTTTCTGAGCTTACCTCTCTTGTAAAAAAAATGCTGTAGGACATATGCATCAATCTTATGTATGTGGAGTATATTCTACCACGGAGCATCCAACCGACATGTGTCCAACTTTGCAAGAAGGATATACGGAACAAGCCAATGCCATGGGTGGATTTCTAGGACAACCAAGCCAAAGTTACAGTAATCATCAACCAATCACTCCAAATGCCATACCAAATCAGCCACCAGGTTTCAATCAATCAAGAGTGCAGCAATCATTTCAAATGGAACCACAACCAGCACCACAACTAGATCCACAAAACTCAGGTATGGATCTCCAGGACATTGTTAAAGTACTTGCTACTAACACAATGCAATTTCAGCAGGAAACTAGGGCAAGTATCCAAAACCTGGAAAATCAAATGGGACAATTGGCTACTAACATGAGCAAATTCGAGAGCAAGAGCTTAGAAAAATTACCTTCTCAGACATTGATCAATCCAAGAGAGAATGCTAGTGCAATCACTTTGAGAAGTGGAAAGCAATTACAAGTTCCACAGAAAAGGTCACAAACTAATTAAGGGGATGACACCACTTCCACCATGAACAAAACATCATCTTCTAAGGTAGACCTTAAAACTCAAATTCCTTCATATGTTACTCCTCCACCTTTTCCTAGCAGATTTGCAAAATCAAAGAAGGAGGAACAAGAACAGGAAATCTTGGAAACTTTTCGCAAGATCGAGGTAAATATACAACTTCTGGATGCTATTAAGCAAGTACCTCGTTATGCAAA
>SNVD02002618.1:0-164078 GCA_013180625.2 Boswellia sacra
TTCTAACAATGAAGTCATTAATCTGATGCCATGGGTCACAGGAATGTGAACTCTATACCAGATTATAACCGTAAACAGTTTTTCCTGTAGTGTAAGATTTCCTAATGGAAAGGGACATGTTTAAATAGTGAAGTTGGAATTTGTAAACTGTATTCAGGCGCAAAATCTTCATATATTCTCCAACTTGAATGTAACAAGATTTAACATTGCAGTAAAGGCTATAAATATAAGAAGCACCAACTGAAAAGTAATAATAATCCTTTTTTTAAAAAAAAAGGCCACAGTAGAGATAAGGAAGAAACAAAGTAATTCAAAGCTAATAATTACCTGTTTGAAAGTTCCTCTATGGTATGACGAAATCACATGACAATCATCAGAAGTGGAGCATCTGATTAAAAACTTTCGGAAGTCATCAATGGTGCTTCGATTTGTGCGGAATGCTTCAACTTTTGCACCAGCACAGTGAGCCAAACAATCAACCTTAGATTGAAAAATATATATTTTCAAAAAATTGTAATTAGACGTTAAGATCACCACTTCGATTAGATTGAACAACGGGAATCTATATAATTTTAACAGAAAACATAAACAAACAGAAATTAGGCGTAACCAACAATATACATGATCTATCTAACTTCAAGATAGAATCACAGTTAAGCATGTAGACCTATTTTCTCGGTTTATAGATCATAATCTGAAAAACATGTTTATAGATCAATAGTAGAGGAAACTGAATACACTGATGCACCGTTTGATGAGCAGTGCCTTAACTGTGAAAAGGCAAGTTACCTTATATTCCAATTTTTTGTATTTATTATAGTAGAAAATGATACTAATTTAAGCTCATTTAATCTCCTTTCATAATTTTTTTTTTATGTGGAAGAAGAAAAAGTTGAATCCCTTTAATCTATTTTCATTTCTTTTTTATGGCATTTCTTGTGTGCTACCAAAGCAAATTTGTCTAAGTTAAAATTTGTCTTGTGACCTTTTTCTTTATTTTTTAGTTCTACAAGATCAAAGGTTATATAGAGTGCAGAAGTGGCTAAGATTTTGCTTATATAGCATCAAAAAGTGTTTGATGGTTTGGTCCTTAAATTCTGTTGAGCCTGAAGAGTTGTAGATTTATCTAGAAATGATTAGTTTTTGGTTGCAACTGTAACTAAATCTAATTTGCTCATTGATATATTGTAATAAATTCAAATCCATTACCAACCACTCTTTGAACCCCAACATTAGCCCATTGATCATTCTAGTTTTTTGGAGATATCTGATGGATGTCATTGATTTTTTAAGATATTAAAACAAATATGAAATATAGGCAAATAATTATAAAATTGGTTGGATATCATTGTCTAGCCTTAACCTTTTCTTTTAAAGCTAAATTTGCCAAAGCTTGCTCATCTAAGAAGCTTTGCAATTCCTGAAAAATATTTTTAGCACAAAAATATGACTTTAATCTATGGTGTCAGACTTCTCTACTTACGACTTTCTTTTAGAGATAGTAACCTTTTTTGCAATTTTGCTGCTTTTCTTATAGAGTTTTTGGTTAAGCATCAGTTTTTGGTATAACATATTTAAGAAGTTTAGCCTTTCACATTATGGATGTGTTCATATATTTGCACATTTATGTATGGAGTATAAAAATTGTGTTAAATACTTGGGTTTGTAGTAAACAATATTTTACTAATCAATGAAAGATGGCATGTTATTCAGATTGGTGGCTCTGAGAGCGCATATCTAGCTGCCAAACCCGTATTCCTCTCAATAGGCAAAAACACAATTTATTATGGTGGAGTAGGAAATGGTTAAGTATAATTAAATAGTTAAAGCTAGAACTTTTAACGACGTTGCTCTATACTTTTTCGTCTCCTTTTTGAGGGTGTTGAATCAGATATATGTAGAGAAAGCAACATTGACTATTAGTGCTTTTTTAAGCTTCTAGTTGACTTTGTGCAGTGATAAAATTCATGTACTAAAGAATGTTCAGATGAGGACTATGACCTATTAAAGCATCAAAATATCAGTTTGCAATCGTGCAAATTTTTGCATTTTAGGCTCAGTTGAATGTATTTAGGCCAGAGTTTGCAAGCCTAGTACAGAGAATAATATGTCTTTGCACTTTGCCATCCAAGTGATATACAAAGGAATTACTCTTCCTACATGATGGTCTACATAGTAATTGAGTAGCAAAAATCTTTCATCAACCGTGCTTAGATCCTTCTTTCTCTTTTAGTAGTTACACACTCTACTTATGTTACTAGGTGATGCAGATTTTTCATAATGGAAAAAATATTATGATCTATAATCTGCATGATGAGAGCTCCATATTTTCTCGGTTTGTCAGGGCATCTACAGGGCAATACTGAGTTCTAATAATTCATAGTAGTCTAATTTGCAATGTAATTGATCTTATTATAACTTTGTTGTTAGCAATAGCAATTAATGCCCTTCACTGAAGGATTGTAATCTTCAAGTATTCTAACTGTAAAATGTAAATTCCATTAGATTATGAATATGCTTACACCTGATTATTAGGAAGGAAATTATTTCTGAATTTGGCATAAATGCTATAGAAGTCAATTCATGAAACTGTTTGGTGATTTCCTGTAGTCTTCAAACTCTTGTTTGCTTTCTTTCGTTTGTCTTTATTTCTTTGGTTGTTAAATTATTCTCGCTTTAATAAAAATAGAGTTCAAGACAACTAAGGTGATTAAGATTATATTGATGCTTAGCATTACCAGAGAATGACCAATTTAGTATCCAAGTGATTACGGCATTTGGAAAATTAATCAAGCAGAAAAGAAAGGAGCAAGAATGTCATTCTTTGACAGTTAAAAGTCAGATTTGGGCACATGGGTTACTGGATATGTTACATTTTTACTTAACTGATCAGAGCTACTGCACCAAACTAAGGTTTCACCAAGCATAGAAGTTTCTACTATCAAAAATGACTTCTCAGATATGATGGGCAAAAGCATCACGCCAAAGAAAAAAGCAACACAACAAGCACATGGTAAATGCAACACCAGTACAGATTTCTGAAGTAAAAAATTTGTTTCAAAGTAATGTATGTGATTGAACCAAGTATGCATTGAGTACGTAATAAGTTAGCCACCGAGTTTTCCAGGCCCGTCAGTGTCTGTTTGTTGGAATTGCTTTTCAAATTAATTACCAGGGAAGCAAACTATCAAATTATGCATCACAGCAACAGCAATTTTATCAACAGCAATGTTCATATGCAGTGGTATAGCAACTATTATATTTAATAGCATTCATTTCATATGGCAACACAAATCAGCATGCAACAATATTTTTCAGATAAAGGAATTCAGTTTTGATGTTGAATTCATCTTCTCAATCCCAATTCCAAGTTAAAATCATTGAATATAAGCATTATATAATGCTACACTAAGGGTAAAATCAGAGTTATACTACAATAATTGACTAAAACCAATATGCAGTCTAAAGAGGCATACCTGACGATCAACTATGCAACCATGATATAAGGGAATCTCAAGCAAGATAAATTATGGCACTCCCTACTTCCTTGGAGATAATAGCTAGCTCCCTGGATTAATATCATTTTTTAGATAAAAGCTTCATTTAGCAAAGTGCCACAATGCATAAAATAGCTATAACTCAATAGAAAAAGAGCCAAACATTGCTGAGATATTAAATGGACAAAATTAAGGAAAATGAAGTCCAAAAAATTTATAATTACCAGTAAAAGTTGAGATATTAAAAGTGGCTGACTTGCCTCTCACTACACCTGAAATTTTCTCAACTTCACACCATAATCTACTTTATTATCTGCACTACATTTCATCATCAATACTAGTATTGAACTACAAATTAACTCACATAAAACCCATTTAAAAGAACTAAAAAGAAACTAAAAGTGAGAGTGGAGATACCTGACAGAGTAGACTGGAGAGTAACAAGTGGAGCTGCTTTATGAAAATTTGCTTGCTCTACAGCATTTGTACAGACAAAAATCCTGAATGCAGTTGGTAACTCCTGTTTGGAGCAACTTGAACAAGAACACCTTCTCTTCCTACCATAAAAAAACCATAAAGGATGTAAAAAAATATTTCAGTGAGAGTGTGAATTGGAAGAAAGACGAGCAGAGTCCAGGCAAGAGCAACTGATTAATTTGTAATAACACTCCATGAAAGTAATGAGAAATTAAAAGCTAAGGAGATCATTAGAAGGTTCTCCACTCCAGGAAAATAAAAAAGAACGAAATTTTAATTATGTAATATATTACGATCAAAATAAATGGAATGCAGGAAATTACTTTGAAATTCGACAATATGGCCAGTTAGTTGGTTGTAACCAAGGTCTATACATTCCAATCGTGGTAGAGTGAATAGCCAAGTGGGTACAGACCCACTAAGAAAGTTATCATATTTTATGTTTTTTTGTCCCTATGGATCGTTAAACTTTTCTCCTTTAATATCTAATTGCTTCAAACTATTTCATCTTTGTTTTCTAAGTTTTGCTGAAACCAATGGTCTTTTAATCCTAATTTTCAGAGTGCTGCTGGAGGAATTCTTGGATTGGCTCTGGTCATGCTAGTAGAGACATGGCTTTTTATTATTAGAATTTTTTCTAATCAAGATCCTAAAGTATCTTCTGCTGCTTCTAAGCTAAAGAAGAATCAATAGACATGGGCTTTTATAAAGGAGGCAAAAGTTGGAGATGAAAAGTGGAGCTTAGAGGACACTTGTTATCAATTTGGTAGAGTAAGGAAAATGAGGAGGTAGATATGCAAAGGGCAGGCATTTCCACACTTGTTAACGATACGGCTTGCTTGGACAACCTACTCTTTATTTACTTTGTCATCTGTAAAGAGCTGTCGTAACACTTCTCTACTAGTTTATTGGAATGCAGAGTCAGGGATATGTACCTCAATGAGCAACACGACAATGCAGCAAGATGGAAGAAAAATATTTGAACGGATAATGTGACATTACATGAATTCTATGAGAAATCACAGTTTGTTGAATGATTTTGGATTTTCTAATTTAAGCTTAGCTTAGTCTTTGATCTCGAGATGCGACGTGAATTTGGAAATTATATGATCAAGATTTACTTATATTTGTTTTTGTGAACCATTAATCATAAAGTTGTGTTAATTCTAGCAATAATTCATTTTTTAAAATCTTGGTGCTTTCGGAATATGCAACCTATACTTTCTAGTAATTGGAAGAGGTGGGGCCATAGACATAATAAACTTTGAGATTCTTTTAAGACTCTTAAATTTCAATAGCAACATGAAAGACCTCAATCAGTTTGCCGCTTGAAACTGATAAATACTCAAGGATGATTGTCATCTTTGCAGCAATCGAATAAAAAAGATATTAAAAATATATTTTTACAAAAAATTAATATAATCAATTTTTTTATTTTCATTTTTATATTTCTTCTCCCTCTCTTCTACAGAATAAACTACCAAATTTGCACATTTATTCTACCAACATCTAGGAGCCCACAACTTGCAACTCCAACTTTGATATTCAAAAACAACAAAAAGATTCTATTTTGCCCTTCCCTCATGAACAATGCACAAGGTTGTCGATGCCATAATCCACTTTAATATTACCATTTCTCATTCAGACGCAAACACAATCAATTAACCAAGAAACATTAAAGAATAAACTACCTCCAAGAATCTAGCTTCTTGCTCGAGGCATTTAAGTTCAGCTTGTAGTCTTTGCTTGCCTCTGTTATCAACAGCCACCAAAGATGCAGTTCTCTGAACCCCAGAATCCGACCTCAATTTAACTTGCAGTGGAATGGAGAGGAGATACGGTCATGGAACGTCGACGGTATGGCGAGCCTGGCGTGGGCAATGCGGGAGAGAGAGCAGGTGAGACAAGCAGACAAGTTTGAAGGGCTTGGCAGTGCAGGAGAGAGAGGAGGTCAGAGAGGCAGACTGCCGTTGAGTGTGCAGGCCGGAGGGTAGAGAGAGAGAATGGCGGTGGTCAACGGGGGAGAGAAAGGAGGCAAACCAGGCAGATAAGTGTGGAGGGCCTTAGAGAGAGAGGAGGCAAAACAGGCACCACAACAGAAAGAGAGAGGAGTCGAGACAGGCAGATAGCCGTGGAGCGTGGAGGGTATGGCGAGAGCCTATCGGTGGGCAACGGAGGAGAGGAAGGAGACGGAGGTGCTATGCCTTTTAACTTCAGGACCAATCAGATTAGGCATGAAAAACCAAGTGTTGGGCATATTCAGGATTTGTCCTGTTTCAAAAATTTTGGTGGGCTTTGGCTCTTTTATTGCCGCTTAAAACAAATTTTCTGTTCAGTCCATATTTTTACTTAAATAAATTTATATATTAGCCATTAGTTAATTGTATATTAAGTTAAGATTATTTAATTATTTGTATGTTATAATTTAATTTATCTTAGTAAAATTAAATTAAATTAAATTAAATTAAACAAAATAATCTTATAAATATTTGTACATTTTAAAAGAGTTGAATAATTAACTCATTATCATTACAAAAGTAGAAAATCATAAATTAGTCTTTATTTAGTTAAAAAATGTCGAGTGATTGGTTTAATAATTCTATTACAATATATTTTGACACCTATTTTTATGATACACATACTTGTAAACTGCAAAACTTATAAAAATTTTAACAAATATTATATCTTATTTGACCATATATATATATATGTTAGTTTATGTAATTATCTTAGTTTAAGCCATTCTAATTGATTAATAAAATTTATAAGCAAATTTGTTTAATCGATTGGTGATTCATTTCAAAATAAAGAACTTCTATACCTAATTTTAGTTCATTAGTATTCAATTCTAAATAAAAATTAATCAAATTGAATCACTAAATTAGATTATTATAACTTAATAATAAATAATGAAATTAGAGTACATATGTACGATATTATCTTAGCTATTAAGTTTTATAATAAAAATAATAATAATAAACTTTCCATAATACAATTTCACTTCATGCAATTATATGTAATGTGATTGGCCTGTAATTAGTTTAATGTAACATGATCTTAGATAAAAAAAGATTTGGTTTATTAACAACCCTATAATTACTAAGCATTATACATTATTGATTAATTAATAGACACAATCTACTAAGCACATTACCATTAATTAGGCTTGGGCATTTGCCCCATTGGGTCCGGGGCCTCGGTCAGACCCGATCCAATAGGACGGGTCAAGACCCGCCCCGGAGCTTCATAGGGGCGGGTCTGGGGCAAAATATTTTTGCCCCGGCCAGGGCGGGTCCGGCCCCGGGTCCAACGGTTGGACCCATAGACCCGCCCCGCCCCGCAAGTTTTAGGGGTGTGTTTATAAAATTTTAAAATTTTAGGACTGTGATGTAATTTCTTAGGTTATATTTGTTAAACTTTTTATCTATATAAATTCTTAATAATTTTACAAACAATGCAAATAATTTAATAAAAATTACATTTTAATTTATAATTAACATCTTTTAATATATTAACATCAATTTGTCATGTTATAATGACAAAATAAAATATTTGTATTTTATAATAATTGAATTTATATAATATATACAATCTTAATATAGATTATTAAGTACTAATTAAATTATTACAATATTAACAAGATTATTTTTAAAATATATATCTTTAATATAATCAATATATTATTTTCTAAATATGTAAATAGAAATATTGTAAAAATAATCTTAAAACCTTAAATTTATGATTTATTATAATTTAAATTAATTAAGTAAATTATGAATTTTTTATAAATATATAATGTTAATTAATTGATATATGTCAATCATATTATTACTATTATTAGATTGAAACTAAATCAACATGCTATTAAAAAATTATTTAGTTGTATTATCAACTATTTGAAAAATTTTCAATTAACTAGTTTACAAGTAATAATACACTTTGAACATTATTTTTAGTAAAGTATGTAGTATTATTACTAATATAATCAAATGGCAATTAATGGTAATTAAATATTTATATTTTATAGTAATTAAATTTGTATAATATATACAATCTTGATATAGATTACTAAGTATTAATTAAATTATTGCAATATTAACAAGATTATTTTAAAAATGTATATTTTTAATATAATCAATATATTACTTTCTAAATATGTAAATAGAAATATGATAAAAGTAATCTTATAACCTTAAATATATGATTTATCGTAAATGGTAATTTAATTTAATTAATTAAATTATTAATGTTTCATAAATATATATAATGTTAATTAATTAGTATATACCAATCATATTATTAATATTATTATATTAAAATTAAATCAACATACTATTGAAAAATTATTTAATTGTATTATCAACTATTTGAAAAAAATGTTAATTAACTAGTTTACAAGAATAATACACTTTTAACATTATTTCTAATAAAGTATGTAATATTATTATTAATAAAATCAAATAGTAATTAAATATTTGTATATAGTAATTAAATTTGTATAACATATACAATCTTGATATAGATTACTAAGTACTAATTAAATTATTGTAATATTAACAAGATTATTTTAAAAATGTATATGCTTAATATAATCAATATATTATTTTCTAAATATGTAAATAGAAATATGATAAAAATAATCTTATAACTTTAAATATGTGATTTATATTAATTTTAATTAATTAATTAAATTATTAATGTTTCATAAATATTTATAATATTAATTAATTAGTATATACCAATCATATTATTACTATTATTAGATTGAAATTAAATCAACATGCCATTGGAAAATTATTTAATTGTATTATCAACTATTTTAAAATTTATCAATTAACTAATTTACAAGCAACAATACATATTTAACATATTTTTAATAGAGTATGTAACATTATTACTAATAAAATCAAATGTTAATATACAATCATTTTAATTTTAGTTTAAAGATTTATTGCTTTTATGATTGTTAAAAAATGATCATAGTTATAAATGATATGATGAGAAATTGATAAGGGAGTTATTTGCAAAGATGTAAATGTTGCAGGGGATAAAATCGTAAAAATATACAGATTATAGGGGCGTTATGTAATAATTCAAATAGGGGCGGGCCGGGGTGGGGCGGGTATGGATTCGCTCAAATTTTTTTTGCCCCGCCTCGCCCCGCCCCGTAAAGGGGCAATGGGGCGGGGCGGGTTTGGGTACCCGTCCCGCCCCGGTTCCAAGCCTACCATTAATAGAATTAATTAATCTAATGTTCTAATTTTGTACTAACTTGTTCCATAACTATCATAGGCATTTGATTTAATTAATAATTAGCAAGGAAAAAATAATTAATAAACTTTACAATGTTTCCATTTTATATTAACTGTTTTAGGTAAATGATTTAATTGGTAATTAATCTAAATGTAAGAAAAGTACATATTAACTATTTTTGAGAATTGATTTAATTAATAATATTGAGATTTATAGTATCACTTATTTAAAACACATTAAATTAGATTATATGGTATAAATCATTAACTAATACCATGCCTAGTCTCAATTAGTTAAATATATTTGATCACTTTCATTTATTCTTAACTTACAAGTTACAAGCTAAACTTATAATCTTTCATTTTCATATTGCATATTTTCCCTATTTTCCCCTATTTTGATGTTATATGTTGCGACGCAATTTCGTTGCTGATAGAAATGTAAGAACTTTCTGCAACAAATATATTGTCGCTAAAAGGTTTTACCATATTGCTTTTCCTCGATTTTAGGTATTAGATTATGCAACGTAATTTCGTCGATAAAAGCTTTACTTGGCTTTCGTATTTTGATTTGAGATTGTGCTACGAAATATTGTTGCTGAAAGAAATATAGGAGACTTTATGCGAGGAATTTCTCGTCACTAAAAGGTTTGCCATATTTTTGTTTTTGTTTATTTTGTAATTGGATTCTGTGATGAAATTTCGTTGCTAAAAGCGATATAGGAAACTTTTTGCGAGGACTTGTTTGTTGCTAAAAGGTTTATTACATTGCATCTCTCCCTAGGTTTCTGATGAGATTCTGCGACGAAATTTTGTCGAAAAACGAAATATATGAAACTTTATGCGAGGAATGTGTCATCGCTAAAAAGTTTACCATGTTGTATAGTGTCCTTAATTTGCCTTGTTTCGATATAATATTTTGCGACGATATTTCGTCGCTCATAGAAATTTTAGAAACTTTCTGCAACGAATTTATTGTCGCTGAAAGGTTTTTCCACTATAGCTACCTCCCTTTTAAGGTATTAGATTATGCAACACAATTTCATGGATAAAAGGTTTTCTTATTGTGTTTTGAGAATATGCTACGAAATTTTGTCGCTAAAATGAATATAGGGGACTTTCTGTGAGGAATTTATCGTCGCTAAAAGGTTTGCCATATTTCCATTTTCGTTTATTTTGTAATCGGATTCTGCGACGAAAGTTGGTTGCTTAAAGCGATATAGGAAACCATTAGCGAGAACTTATTTGTCACTAAAAGGTTTCCTGTATTGCATTTTCCACTGATTTTCTTATGAGATTCTGCGATGAACTTTTGTCGTTAAAAGGGGTATATAAAGCTTTCTGCGATGAATTTATTGTTGCTAAAAGGTTTCCGTATTTTTTAAATTTTTCCTTATTTTGTTATGAGATTCTGCAAGGAAATTTCATCACTAAAAGTGATATTTTGGGACGAATTTTTTGTCGCTAAAAGATTTCCTTCATCTCGTCCACCTATATAGCTACGATTTAGTTTTTCATCGCAATAAATTGTATATTGCGACGTACTTTCGTCGCTAAATCCATTTCAGAAAAAATTCTTCCCCTCTCCCTTTTTACGACGAGATACAGCGACGAAATAGAAATTTCATTGCAAAAAGTGTCCTTCAGCAACGAATTTTATTTCGTCGCAAAAAATTTTGTCGCTGAAAACTATTTTTCCTGTGGTGCTAGAAGCACACTACTCACTCATGATTAAAGTAGGAATGTCTTTAGTGCTCTCTCGTGGTACTTTATATTTGGTCATGGTATTCTCATCAAATATTATAATTTCACAGGGCCCGTGTTCAATTAATGCATTCATAATGCAAAAATGTCTTTGTCCTGAATTCTCTGCTTCAAATGATTAGATACTCACAATTTCTCCATTGAAAACAAACAATACAACAACCTTGTCTAAACAAAGAGGACAAATTTTGTTTATAGGTTGTGAATTAATTTTGAGCTACGATAAAGTTATTTGTCGTGTATATATCTCATCTATATAGAACTTTATCAATGTGCAAGCTCTGAATCCTTTATTCATTGACACAATCATATTTGGGCCCAAATAAATAACAAATAGTTTATTTATTAATAAATGATGTTTATAAATTACAAAAAATATTCATACTCTTGGGGCACATTACTAACAATTTAATGTTTAAGCTTCATATTAGATCGTAAAGTGCTTAACCAACTGTTATTCAACTGAGTCTTTATACTGAGTCTTCAGTCAACTGTTATTCAACATATAGTGTTGAGTTGTGAAGTGCAATGTTTGTGAGTTGAATCATTAGTGTTGTATTCTCAAGTGAGAACAAGTTTTATATAGACTAGGCCTCAAGAGTAGTAGAGTCTACTAAGGACTAAACCCTTGACTCTTATAACCACACTACAAGAAAAATGACCATATTTGGCGGTCTTTGACCGTCATCTTTGACCGTCAAATATATACATATTTGACGGTCTTAAAAACGCCACCAATGGCACCGTCAAATATAGTCAGTTTGACTATATTTGACGGTCGGTCAAAGTGTCAAATATGCATATGACTATACTTGACGGTTTTTGATCGCCAAGTATAATAGGTTTTTGACCGTCATCTTTGACCGTCAAATATATACATATTTGACGGTCTTAAAAACGCCACCAATGGCACCGTCAAATATAGTCAGTTTGACTATATTTGACGGTCGGTCAAAGTATCAAATATGCATATGACTATACTTGACGGTTTTTGATCGCCAAATATAATAGGTTTAAATATTTAAAAAATATATTTGACGGTTTTTGACCGCCAAATATAATAGTTTCAAAAATTAAAAAAATATACTTGGCAGTTTTTACCGCCACGTATTTAAAAAAATTAATATATATATAATAATTACCACGAAAATCCAGAAAAATATAATTCACAACACACATATAATTGAATTATAATTTTTCAATACATTTTCATGCACCAATAAAAGAATAAAAAGAATTACACGTAAAGTGGAAGAAATAATAAAAAGAATTACACGTATTGGGCTTCTTGTGCAATAAAAGGAAGTATTTAAAAAAAATGCATCCATATGTCTACTATGAAGATAGATATAACATTTATTACAAAATATAACTGCCAATAACCAATGTGAGTTCATGCTTTCACTATAAGAAAAAATGTCATATTTGACGGTTTTAAAAACGCCACCAATGGCACCGCTAAATATGGTCAATTTAACATATTTGGCGGTCTCATGACCGCCAAATATGCACCTGACTATACTTAGCGGTTTTTTACTGCCAATTATAAATAGTTTTAAAAAATTTAAAAATATATATAGTTGACACTTTTTAGCGCCAAATATGCACCTAACGATACTTGACGGTTTTTGATCGCCAAGTATAATAGGTTTAAAAATTAAAAAAATATATACTTGACGGTTTTTGGCCGCCAAGTATAATATTTTCAAAAATTAAAAAAAATACTTGACAGTTTTATAATAGGTGTCATTGTTTAATAATACAATTTTATAGCATTCTTTCCATACACTAATCTCATTGTAACATTTTTTACTAAGAAACTCTACAAAGGAATATTTCTGTACCCAGAAAAGGTGCAAAAAGTAATGGTCTCACTTGTTATGACTGTATTGATGTCTCCCCAGACAAAATTCCCCTGATTTTGTTCAGTCTTTCGGCATATGTCACTTCTTTTGGATCTGTTACTGGAACATTTGTGTTAGAAGAACCTGTCATTTGCACATCCTCTGCAGCAGTAGAATTTTCGTTTTGTGCAATAGCTGGATCACTAGCTACTGGGGAAGCTACAGATTGACATCCAAGAAAGGTAAATTCGAATTACACACAAGAAAACAGTTTTTAATGGCTTGGAAAAAAAAAGGCACAAGATAACAGATGCAACTTGGAATACAAAACCTAGCTTAGATTAACTTTCTATATTTTCAAGACATTATCTACCAAATGTAGCTTATCAAAAACAACTGGACCACCAAAAACCTATTAACTCCTAAGTAATTTACAGTAACTCAAAATAATTTCAGAAGTGGCTTCTTATATATTATTGATAAAAATTCCCAGACACCTTTGAAAGTAGTAAGCATAATATGAGGGCCACACATTTAAGATCATAAGCTTTATAAGGGGGTTGGGATCCAACTCATGCAAAAATTAAGGGAATAAGCTGTAGCCTTGCCATCTCTTAGCCATGAAGCACACATTTTTTTACTCAACCCTCTTTCTTTACCATTGACCAGTTGTCGGACCATAGAACAAAACACCACTAAATTATTCATGAGAAGCACCAATAATTAGAAATTAACATTTAAATCTAATCGCAAGATGTGGGAATTGCTTATCATACTTGATACACTTTCTTCCTGTGAAATTTTCCTTGTATCCAAAATTAACCCATCAAGAATTAGCAAACACACTTCTATATCATTTTGGTCAGGGAATCAGGGTTATAATCACAAGCTAGCCATTAATGCATGACGTGTAGCATGATACATCTCACAAGAGACAGCTTCAGATGTATCTTTTTATGCTCAAGACTCTCAAACAAGATCAAGTGCAACATTCTCATACATTACTATTATATGATTAGAGTCTTAAAGTCATATCTATATATTCAGTTATTTCTCATTTAAATATACACCTACTAAGAAAGGATCATATAAAAACAACTTCCTTCACTAAATAGGAGCTATAGCAGCTTTCAAAAGCAATTTGCCGTGCATCTAATCCAGAAAACACAATGTTCAAATAACAAATGCTGTTTTACTTAACAAATTTGTACATACTACCATGTAAGAGATTGCTGCATAGAAAATGAAACTAGTGCAAAGCAGCGGTATATTTTAGACCACAAGAAAAAACAGACAAACGAAGAGACTGAAAAGATTATACCTGTCGTCATGCCAGAAGGAGTTTGTGTCCAACTTAGGCAGCACAAGTGTCGCATTCATGATTCGTGCAGCAAGAACAACATAACAAGTGGCAGCAATGGTGCTGTTAATGGTGGTAGCGGTGCTGGTGGGACTGGGTTGGATAGATAACTGGCCCGACCATTTTCAAATTAGTGAGACCCGTCATTTGATATATGATATGAGACCTTGAATTGGGAACAAAAGTAAACGAGAACCTATTGATATTTGAATATATGAAATATTATCTAATCCACATTGATGTGCCCAACCTTGCCAGTCCCTACTTCAGTAATCATGTAGCCTGCTCAACAATTTTCTTGGAAAATTTTAGAAGTATGAAAAAGTAAAAACACTACAAGGTAAATGCACACAACTTTAAAAAGGTTATGTTGCTAAGCATCAAATATCAGCAACAAAAAGCAATCAAGTTAGATAACTCCATGAAAATATTATTTTCAAAGATTTTCTAAGTGTGTGCTCTCTATCTATGCATGTCCATGTTCTACTTTAGTGATCATGCTGAAATTTGTTAAAATTAATCTAATGGCTTATAATTTTAACTTCAAGTCCATTACACACCTGGCTCTTAATAAATTCAACAAGAATACTGCAAGCTAGAATCCGCATTTCGTCCTATCGAGTTTACTCCAAAAGAGTCCGAACAATCGCTAATAAACTACTAGAAAAAGGCCTGCGAGGATATTGAACTCTGGAATGTCATTACAAACAAGAAATAGTTTGCATGTTCAAAAAGGACAGAAAAATCTCAGGGAAAAAAAAAAGATAAGACATAACAATGAATCAAGCATCTAAAGAGAAAACAATGAAACTTGTGAATTAGATAGTGCTCATGTGAGAGGTCCTTCCATCTTTAAGGCAAGACTAAAGTCACAAAACAGCAACAAAATACTAAAAGACATTCACTCAATATAACAAAAGGTAGTCTACTTATATAAAGGCTTAATAAGGCAGTAATCACCAATAACTGATTGCATATTGGCACACATCCAAAAAGAAATTTGCAAACAATTACCTAGAAAATGATGAAAATGTTATATTGGCACACATCCAACATGATTGCATAAAGGCTCATGGGCACCACTTAGCTTAACTTGTAAGTTGTAAACGAAGTCTTGTCTAATAATTTACATTACCAGCTGATAAGTGTCTATTTATATATCATTTTCATATCAATTCGTCCATGTTTCTTTGCTATATTCCTTGGTATTTTTATGTTTTTGTGTGGTTTTGATGTTTGTAGGAGTTTTGGAGCAACTTGCACAAAAATGGAGTAAAACCCTTCATTTTCACCTCTGCTAGTCAACCATCTTCTCGGATTTAATTGTATTGATATACAATGAACCCGATGACATATCATATACCGTTGAAAAGCTCTCGAAGTCTACTTTTTGGAAAAATTTACGGTTTATGAATCCATTCAGTGTACCGAAAGTTGTAATCAAAACAGTGTGAGAAGTGTAGAAATGTAATTCCACACATCACTGTAGCATGTATAATACGGGACACTGTAGCACGTTACTGTAGCAGAGTATTTAAACACATTTTAGGGTTTTATTTTCATAACTTGAAGAGGGGAAAACGTGGGAGGAGGCTGCATTTCTGGATTTCTCTCATCCCTTGGAGTTCTTGAAGGAGAAAGAAGATTTTGAAAGAGGAGGAACTACAATTCCAAGAAGATTCATCTACAAAGAAGATTTTCAAAGAATTTGCTAAGTTCTTTCTTTCCTTTTCAATTCTGGAATTTCTCTGTATTGTATTTGTTATTCTGATTGAATATGTGTAACTAAATCTGAATTGGTTGAGGGTGATTTCAAAGCCCTTGATATGGATTTTGTGAGTTGATTGTGTAAGAAATTGTTATCCAATTCTCTAATTGAAGTTGCTTGTATTTTCCCATATCTAATGCTTATGATTGCTTACTGATTGTATTTGGAATGGCCAACTGAATATAATCTGGTTGTTGTCTATTGCTAGATTAGAAATCTTGATCCGTAATTGTCATGAATTTCCAATCATTAGTAGCAAAATTGTGATCAGAGATTGTAATTGGAAAATACAACCAAGGTTAAATAATCCGAACTTGTGTGATTATTGCTTAGATCAACCTATCTTTCTCATCGTAATGCTTCTATTGAATTAAACTTAGAGAGCTTGTTCTAGGTTGTTTAATGGATAGAGATTAAATAAAGAGCTTGTTTTATTTAACAACAAAGTAAGGAAAGATTGGGATAACAGAGCTTGTTGTTATCTACGGTTGATAACTTCAATGCTGTAATTGGATTACAATTCTATGTTAATTCACAAATTCATATCTTGTGGCAGAGAAAGAACCCTTAACCAAGTGTCTCTCATTGATCTTTCATTCAAATTAACTTCTGTTTTGTTATTCTTAATTTGCATTCTTATTTCATTTAGTTAATCATTCAACAAAACCCCCCCATTTAGTTTATTGTTGCTGGAAAATAACAAATTCAATTAGAATCAATCCTCGTGGGAACGATATCTTACTTATCACTTTATTACTTGTGCGACTAGTATACTTGCTAGTTTCGAACGCATCAAGTTTTTGGCGCCGTTGCCGGGGATTGATTTTCTAATCATTTGTTATTTTGTTTTCATTGTTGATTCATATTTTCTTTGTTTTTCTTTTCTGATTGTTTGTGTTTAGACAACATGGCAGTAAACTTCTATCAATTCAGTAGCGGATTTGAGCCACAAGTACCATGGAGAGTAAATGAGGTAAGCACTCCGAACATTGAACAACAACTTTCTGAGCTAACCTCTCTTGTGGAAAACATGGCTGTAGGAGATATGCAAAAATCTTATGAATGTGGGATATATTCTACAATGGAGCATCCAATCGATATGTATCCAACTTTACAAGAAGAATATATGGAACAAGCCAATGCCATGGGTGGATTTCCAGGACAAACGAGGCAATGGTATGATCCTTTCTCTAGCACTTATAATGCTGGATGGGAAGATCAACATAATTTCAGTTACTGGAATCATCAACCAATCACTCCAAATGTGATACCAAATCGGTCACAAGATTTCAATCAACCTAGAGTGCAGCAACCTTTTCAAATGCAACCACCACCAATGCCACATCCAGCACCGCAACCAGCTTCACAAAACTCAGGTATGTCTCTCCAGGACATTGTTAATGCACTTGCCACTAACACAATGCAATTCCAGCAGGAAACTGGGGCAAGTATCCAAAACCTGGCAAATCAAATGGGACAATTGGCCACTAGCATGAGCAAATTCGAGGGCCAAGGCTCAGAAGAATTATCTTGTCAAACGATGATCAATCCAAGAGAGAATTCTTGTGCGATAACTTTGCAAAATGAAGAGCAATTAGATGTCCTGCCAAAGAAATCACAAACTGATGAAGGAGATGACACCACTTCCACCATGAACAAAACACTGACTTCTCAGGTAAATCCTATAACTCCCATTCCTTCATATGTTACTCCACCACTTTTTCCTAGCAGATTGACAAAATTGAAGAAGGAGGAACAAGAACCAGAAATCCTGGAAACTTCTCGTAAAATCGAGATAAATATACCACTTCTGGATGCTACCGAGCAAGTACCTTGTTATACAAAATGTCTCAAGGAGTTATGCACCAGCAAGAGAAAGTTAAAAGGGAATGAGAAAGTAAGTGTGAGGGAAAATGTTTCAGCTGTACTACAAAGAAAAATTCCTCCGAAATGCAACAATCCAGGTACGATCACCATTCCATGCACCATTGGTAAAACCAAGTTTGAAAGAGCTATGTTAGATTTAGAAGCATCTATTAATGTCATGCCATTTATTTATGCTTCTTTAAATCTTGGACCTTTTGCGAAAACTGGTATTACCATTCAACTTTCTGATCATTTTAATGCATATCCCAAAAGAGTTGTGGAAGATGTGCTTGTGCAGGTGAATCAATTGGTTTTCCAGCAGACTTCTATGTCCTTAAAATAGAGGATGAGACATCTCCTAATCCAACTCCGATTCTTTTAGGGAGACCATTCTCGAAAACTGTTAGAACAAAGATTGATGTTCATGATGGCACTCTCATCATAGAGTTTGATGGCAAGGTGATATGTTTCAATATTTTTGAGGCAATGAGGTACTCTAGTGACTTACATTCTGTTTTTGCAGTTGACGTTGTTGATTCTTTGCCACAACAATATTTTGAGTTAACTCGCAAGAATGGATTGGATGTAGCTATTAGTGAGCATATAGGGACAGAAAATTCCAATGAGTCAGGAATTTTGATACAAGTGTCCAAAGAAATGGAGGAAGTTGTGGCAAGCTTAGATGAGACCATAGCAATAACCACAAATAGGTATGATGTTTCTACATTCAATTTCTTTATCTAATGAGAAAATTCTTCCTTCTGTGATGACAGCCCATACCTTGGAGCTTAAGCTTCTTCCAGATCATTTGAGGCATGGATTCTTGAGTGAGAATGATCCTTTGCCAATTATAATAGAAATGGGCCTTGCACGAATACAAGAAGAGAAACTCGTCCGAATGCTTAGAGTTCACAAAACAGCTATTAAGTGGATGATTGCTAATATCCAAGGCCCAGCCATATGCTTGCACCATTTCTTGTTGGAAGAAGGATTCAAGCCCACTAGAGAAGCACAGCGGAGATTGGATCCTCCCATGATGGAACCAACGTCGGGCTGAGGACGTTAAACCAAGCGCTTATTGGGAGGCAACCCAATGTTTTTGAAAAATAAAAAAAAAGAAGAAAAGAAAAATAAAATGAGGTAATAATGATCGATTTTTGTGTCTCGAGGAGGTTTCCTTTCGTAGGCCATCAAATTGATCAGGTTTTATCTCTCTTTGCCATCTGTCTTATTTGTTTTTATATTTTTTACTTGTTTTTTTGACTTTTGTTTGCTATTGTGTTGTTATCTCTTTTATGTGTCTTTAGTTTCGTTTTTGCTCTTTTCTTTTCCTTTCTTTGTTTAATTTGATTACTCTGTGCTTTGAGCTCATTTGTGCAACAGCTTGTGGAAACATCCAAACGGAAGTTGAAGTCATTCGCCAAAGGTTTGAAACGTGCATATCTTGGAGAAAAACAAACCCGATCACATTATCGGTAATATCTCTTCTTTTCTCCTCTTCAATGGATGCCGATATCTTTTTGTCGAACCTTCGTAAATATTTTCCTTCACTTCCTCAAAATGCTGTGTTTAAAATTTATAAAGTACGGATGACTATACTTTGGGCATTGATGCTCCTAAATGTGCCTGCTGATATCCGATGGCTTATCGAAGCCAAGGTGAGATTGTCCGGTGAGCCGGACATTAATCTCGCAAATACATGCCTGGTCTAGGAAAGAGCTACTACGCCAAGAGGCGAAGAGCGAAAAGGTTACAAGTATGTTATAAATGTTCTAGATGGAATTGTAACCAGACTTGTCATTCATTAGGTTTTGCGTCCAGGAATAGAGAAGATAAACTTTCATTTATTAAGAATGGTTTGAGTAATGAGTTGCTGGATAATGTTTTGTCAACTCTCGAGTCACATTCTTGTGGACTTGTTCAGCGTGAATTACTTAATCTGTGGACACAATATCGTGATGAATTGCAGTGTTATAGTCTAGGGAATCTGACTAAAAACGACCCTGTTTGCCAGTTTATAAGAAACTGGATGGGAAGCAAATCCCCGACTCATAGAAGGCGTTTCAGCCGTTACTGGACGTAAAACCAGAAGAAGATGTGAGCCACAATCACAACTACTTGTATATTTGAATGTGTGTTGTTGTTGTCGAATTTTATTTTCTTCTTGTTTCTTTGATCTGATTATCAATGTTGTTTTTTGTGTTGTTGTTGTTTGTTGATTTTGTTTGTTTAATTTCAAGTTTTCTTTTTGACAAACCATATGACTACCCATGTCATAAGCACACCTGGAGACGAGTGTGGAGGTTTTGTCAACCTCCGTCGAAAGTATATCTCTACTTTTCATGCTTCACGTGAGAGACAAGTGTGGCGGTTTTTTTCAAACCCCACCGAAAGTTTATCTCCATTTTTCATGCACACGTGGGAGACAAGTGGGTAGGTTTTGTCAAACCTCGCCGAAAGCATATCTCATTTTTTCAAATCTTGGGGCGATAAATCTGCATCGAGCAACTTCCACCGAAATTATGTCCCCACGTGTCATTTTGAGAGTTTTTACTGTGTATTATCCATGCTTGTCATATTTTGAAATGTCATTTTAAATAACCTTCTTACACTTTAATCACATAATATACCTAACGTGCATCATTGTGTTATACAAGTTTAGAGCACTTTTGGAAATGGAGAAAACACCAATTCGGCGACTCCAAAATATATGCGTATTTTGTGGATCGCAATTTGGTAAAGATGGAGAGTTTACAACAGCAGCTCTTGATCTTGGTATGACATTAGCTGCGAGGGGTATTCATTTGATTTATGGAGGGGGTAGTCTTGGGTTAATGGGGTTTGTGTCGACAGCTGCATCCTTGGGAGGAAGTAAAGTTCTCGGCATTATTCCTAAACCATTAGCTGTGCGAGATATCATAGGCAACACAATGGGGGAAGAGTTACAGGTCTCTAGCATGCATGAGCGTATTGCACATATGGTCATTAAATCTGATGCATTTATAGCTTTGCCCTGTGGTTATGGTACATTAGAGGAGATATTTCAAATCACCTCTTGGGCACAGCTAAACATCCATCGGAAACCCATTGGTTTGTTAAATGTCAATAATTTTTTTGATGGTTTGTTGTCTTTTCTTGATCAAGCAGTAGAAAAAAACTTCAGCTCACAGTCGGCGAGACAAATCCTGGTTACAGCTTCAACTGCAGGGGAGTTAATTGACAAATTACAAGCATTCGTCTATTCGCCTGATCCAACAATATCTCGGATAGATTGGTTTGGAGAAGGCAATAAGAGGCGTAAACTGAATTTAACGCTCCATCTGTAATCTCTATCAGCTGGTTTGCTTTGTTTTCATTTGCTTTCTTTTTATTGTGTTTATTTGAGTTTTTTTCAGGCTGTTTCTTCTGTCCCAGGTAATATTTTCTAATCTTGGCTTTTAGAGTGGTGGCTTAAAAAGTTCAAGTTCTCTTGAAACGCATTCTGGATTTCTTTAATCCATAATGGCTGAATAAGGAGGCTAACTTCTAAACTTTTAGACCCATTCTAACTGACTTGTTTGTGTTTGTTGATTTGTTGGACTTTATTATTTTCTGAGTAAGTTTAGTTTTATGTAATTTCGAGTTGTTGTATGTTTTTGTCTTTATCAGTTTTCGATTCGAAAAAAAAAAAACATTGTGGAAAAACCTGAGAATGGCAGAATATGGGTTTTTCTTAACTCTTGAAACGCATTCTCTCTCAATAAATCTGTAGTTTGTTTATTTCATGTTGTTTGAAGTGTCTTGTTTCTTGTTTTGTTCTTTCATAATAAAGGTATATAGGCTGGAACCCTTAAGTCTGCGGGCTACTGGTCCTAAGGATTGTTGAAATATACAATCTTGACTCAGGTGTAACAACGCCACGTACCTCTTTCTTGCATTTTGTGGGTCGATGATAAGATAATGATTGAATTAAGAATAACTCTTGGAAAATAATAAATGATGCATGGATCTGTGTGCTTGAAATGTTTATTGGTTTTCGCTTTGCTTTTGATTCCTTGCGCAACATTGAGCACTGAGCTATTATCACTGAGTTATTTGTTCACTTAGAGAAAGTTAATGTAATTTAAATGTTTCTTGAGATTTCAATGAATTCTAGAACTTGTTTGATGGTCACTCGAGGCGAAATCCTAGGCTGTGCAACATTGGGGATATGATTTAGGCCATCTTTGGACCGTTTGAGCCTTAATAGCCACCCTTGACTGAAATTGATCCCTAGTTACCCCCTTTGAGCCTCTGTAAACCTTTTTCTTTGTTAACTCACTAAAAGATTTCCTAATCTCAATTGAATTTGTTCCAAACAGTTTATCCCTTACCTATGAGCATGTAAATCATTCGCAATTACATTTGAGCTATGTTCTGGTTTTGGGAAGTTAGAGGAGGTTGGATTGTGCCATGAGCAATGCAAGTGAGTTTTAAAAAAAAAAAAAAAAAAAGAGAAAAAAAAATTTGTACTTATCTTCCATGTACTTAAACATTGAGGACAATGTATTGTTTAAGTGTGGAGGAGTGAAATTGCAGTTAAAAAAAAAAAAAAAGAGTTCTATACCCTTGGGCGTTCTTAAAAAGAATGAAACAACAAAGTGTGGGGGTGTAGTTTCTTTTGCTTTCTACAAAAAAAAAAAGAAAAAAGAAAAAAAAAAAAAAGAGGCGAAGGTTCTGATAAGTTCGGGAGAGTCATTTGATGAATAAGAATGAATCTTTTTATGTCATGGGTTGAAGCTTCCACATAATATTGACATGATTTTAGTGTTGTGCCGGGTGATTTGAGCCAAATTATTATCCTTTATCATACCTTCACCCAAGCCAAACGTTACAAGCTTAATAACGTCCTACTTGATCCGTGGTGTTGTGCATGTCTACATTAGTGGAGAGTGACTTGAAAAGCAGGCCTATGGAGTTCATTTATACACACATCTTCAATATTCAATATGATTCATTTTTATGCATAAACTCATCTGGGTTACAAGTGATTAGGTGAGAATGGCTCTACACACACACACTTGAGGAATTGAAGTGAAGCGAAACTAATCTTTGAGATAAAATTCTTGATCAATTGCATTATTTTGAAGTTTTCCTTGGGTTATAATTAAGTACAATCTTTGAGGCCTATTTGCAAGATGAAGCATTTGTGTGTTTTAATTTTTTTTTGATTCTGTTTTGGTTTAGTTTTATTTCATATTGTCGTAGTTGCTCGAGGACTAGCAAAGTCTAAGTGTAGGGGAATTTGATAAGTGTCTATTTATATATCATTTTCATATCAATTCGTCCATGTTTCTTTGCTATATTCCTTGGTATTTTTATGTTTTTGTGTGGTTTTGATGTTTGTAGGAGTTTTGGAGCAACTTGCACAAAAATGGAGTAAAACCCTTCATTTTCACCTCTGCTAGTCAACCATCTTCTCGGATTTAATTGTATTGATATACAATGAACCCGTGACATATCATATACCGTTGAAAAGCTCTCGAAGTCTACTTTTTGGAGAAATTTACGGTTTATGAATCCATTCAGTGTACCGAAAGTTGTAATCACAACAGTGTGAGAAGTGTAGAAATGTAATTCCACACATCACTGTAGCATGTATAATACGGGACACTGTAGCACGTTACTGTAGCAGAGTATTTAAACACATTTTAGGGTTTTATTTTCATAACTTGAAGAGGGGAAAACATGGGAGGAGGCTGCATTTCTGGATTTCTCTCATCCCTTGGAGTTCTTGAAGGAGAAAGAAGATTTTGAAAGAGGAGGAACTACAATTCCAAGAAGATTCATCTACAAAGAAGATTTTCAAAGAATTTGCTAAGTTCTTTCTTTCCTTTTCAATTCTGGAATTTCTCTGTATTGTATTTGTTATTCTGATTGAATATGTGTAACTAAATCTGAATTGGTTGAGGGTGATTTCAAAGCCCTTGATATGGATTTTGTGAGTTGATTGTGTAAGAAATTGTTATCCAATTCTCTAATTGAAGTTGCTTGTATTTTCCCATATCTAATGCTTATGATTGCTTACTGATTGTATTTGGAATGGCCAACTGAATATAATCTGTTGTTGTCTATTGCTAGATTAGAAATCTTGATCCGTAATTGTCATGAATTTCCAATCATTAGTAGCAAAATTGTGATCAGAGATTGCAATTGGAAAATACAACCTAGGTTAAATAATCCGAACTTGTGTGATTATTGCTTAGATCAACCTATCTTTCTCATCGTAATGCTTCCATTGAATTAAACTTAGAGAGCTTGTTCTAGGTTGTTTAATGGATAGAGATTAAATAAAGAGCTTGTTTTATTTAACAACAAAGTAAGGAAAGATTGGGATAACAGAGCTTGTTGTTATCTACGGTTGATAACTTCAATGCTGTAATTGGATTACAATTCTATGTTAATTCACAAATTCATATCTTGTGGCAGAGAAAAAACCCTTAACCAGTGTCTCTCATTGATCTTTCATTCAAATTAACTTCTGTTTTGTTATTCTTAATTTGCATTCTTATTTCATTTAGTTAATCATTCAACAAAACCCCCCCTGTTTAGTTTATCGTTGCTGGAAATAACGAATTCAATTAGAATCAATCCTCGTGGGAACGATATCTACTTATCACTTTATTACTTGTGCGACTAGTATACTTGCTAGTTTCGAACGCATCACCAGCAACTATGGAACAATGATGAAAATGTTAAAATGTAAAATTTTCTTGACAATAAAGCAGACACCCTCAAATTATGCACTTCTGGGCAAATAAAGTAAATTCCTTTATAACTACACAAGGGCAGATCAACACAAGTGACATGTTGTGTCAATTTGTGTCTACAAAAACAATTGTTAATTAAAGTATCCTGCAGGTGATAGGTTAAAAAAAATATATCAAACTTTCATCTGCTCCTTACACGAACATAGCAACTTCTTATAAATGTATGCCATAACTTTTACAGATCCAAAGTTCTCATTCCGTAAATCCTTGTAACATCTCTGCTCTAGCAGCTCCGTAATTTGTGCAGAAAAAATACATACAGATTAAAGAGTAAGAATAAAAATTGAATCATTTAATATATATATATATATATATATATGTAGAGAGAGAGAGACAGAGATAGAGACTATAGAAAAAAAAACCATATAGCATGAGAAGATTTCATATTCAGATCCTTTTTATCTTTTGATTCAAACATATACATATCCAAATCTAACCCACTTCAAATACTTAGAAAAATTAACAAGATTTCACAAAAATACTTGCACCCATTTGATGGAAACTGGGGCCACGATCACTTCTGTGAATGAAATTTAAATTCATGATTTCGTTATTGTATAGTAGTCATAGAATAGTACAAAAGAGATATGCACAAAACTACTTTATAATTAGTTAAAGCAAACCTAACTCAAATTTCAGTAAAAGTGGAAGGAGATTGGAGAAAATAGTAGCATATGTACTAACATAAAGGGCAGTTTAGGTAACCATTTTCCTTTTTCTAAAAATAATTTATACAAATTGAAAGAAAAAATGGCTAATTTGATGACTTTAGAAGTTTTATTTGTGCATCAAACAGCAAAACTATAGCCTGTCAGTTAACCAGAAGACAGAACATACCTTGGGTATTCGTAATGGCTTCTTTGAAGCATATTCACAAAGCTTCCCAATTTTTCTATCATTTGGTTCAGCATCCTGCATAAATTGAAAGAATTAGAAGCCTTTAAGAAACTCTATAAAATAGGACGGTAGTTAGTGGGAAAAGATTTAACAAGAAGCTCAAAGTTCCTTGACAAAGTCTTTCTTGTCCCCATTCAAGTTCTCTTCTAAGATGTACAAAATTTCTAACAATAACAAATAATTACTAGTAATAGCAGAAGCAATACTAAGTCTTAAAACTTTGTCGAAACCTTTTTATAATCTAAATACAAATTTTACGTGTTTTAAAACACTGCTAGGAAAGACACATATCACCGAAAACCAAAATTAAACTGAAAGTAAGTAGTACGAATGACATTTCTACACTACTAAATCTTCAACTAAAACATATATACATTAAAAGACCAACCAACCCAACCCAATGTTCATTTGAAGAGACAAACATTGATACAAATATTTGTAAAACAAAAGTTCAAGGGCAATCACATTATATAAGTTATAAATTCACCTGAATCAAAGAGTTTCTCACTTCACATATTGGATCAGAATCAAAGTTCCATCTCTACTTAATGAATCAAAACAGAACCTAGTAAACAATATGGCATTCGCTCATAAACCGACAAGCTCAAATCTAAGAATCACAAAACAATCCCAAAATTACATTCTCATGCTAAACAAAATCCAGCGGCATCCACTTATTGAATCAAATCAAATTCAGTAAATAATGTGAGTATTTACTCATAAACCCAGAAGCTCAAATCCACCAAGAATCACAAAACAATTCTAGAAATTACATTCTGATGCTAAACAAAATCCACTAGCATCTACTCGTTGAATAAAATCAGAATTTAGTAAACAATGCAAGCAAAGTTTTAAGTTAAAAATAAAGAGAAAAGATAATGCCTAAATATAATTTCTCCATTTCGCCTAAGATAATATGATAAGCTTTACAAGACCCACAAATCTACACGACTACCACAAAAGGGTGGGTTCTCATCGCCTAATATTCAAAACTACCAAACATCAATTCCTACATTTAAACACAGTGCCAGACTGAACTCTCATCAACTAACTAGTACTATTATGATGTGAACAAATATAAAAATATAGCTAATATGCACAAAAATAAGAATATTTTTGTGCATATTATCTAACTTCAGATTATAGAAAAAAGTGACCTTAGAAATAAGAATGCCGATATCAGTTTCAGATTCAAACATGCAATCTAACTTCATCAACCATATTTTTAAACACAAAAAGGCATCTTGAATGTAAAAGTCGAGGTTAAGTACTAAACCACATATCTTTATTTCCTTAGGCCCAGTTCCAATCTTTTCATTACCTTGAGGATGGAAAAGTAAAGCTGGCATCAAGGTACTCTTGTCCTTTTCACTTAAACTATGATCAACTAGGTACCTACATGCAAAGTTACAACTTTATTAAAACAGCAGTAAAAGAAGTATGAATAGGCATTAATAATCTGTTATTGTTGTTAATTATTAAAACATCCCAAACACTAGTTACATTTAAGTTTTCCACCTTTATTCACAAAATTTTTAGTCTGACTGGTAATAAATGTATCTGATTAACAATGTTATATCTCAGGACAACAGGAAATATTGTTATTAGTATAATGGAAAGAGAAACAATAATGACTTAATAGCAGAGCCACGATTCTACTGACAGAGTGAAACGATAGAGCCCAGGGGAGCCAAAACAGCATTATTGCAAGGTCCTCTATACAATACAAGATGCTCTTTTAAAAGGGTGTCATCCCTACCAAAAGCACCATGTAATCATCACAAATTTAATGAAACAATACTACTATTTCAGTAAGAGATAGATTTTAAATTATAATGTCATAAATGAAACTCTTTTCATGCAACATCACTAATTGCAAGTAAAATAATGGACATAAAAAGGTTGAAAATCGGTGGAGGATTGGCTTACCTGTGCAAAATATTCTTCCATTCATGAGAGAGCCTAGTGATGTCATTCATGGCCCAAGAATTTCTTAAAAGCGATCTTGATATAGTTTCCGATTTTTTAAAATCTTTAGATATAGCAGCACCAATTTTTGCATATCGAGCACCATATTCACCAGAAGCAAGGCCTTGAACTTTGCCTAATTTAGCCTCTAAATTCTCTGTAGTACTGACTGGCTTACCCAGAAGATTATAGACATCTAAAGGCTCAGAAAGCTTGTTTCCCTAGTGAATCAAGATCAGACGAATTAGTTTTTAAAGACAAAAACACCACAGCCATGAAATAAAGTAAATATCCCCCACTTCTCCAACATTCCCCACTACAAAACAAATGACAAAAAGGCATTTTAAACAAAGATGTAAACTTCAATGCTAAATGATCAAAATTTACATACTACTAACAATTAGAAAGCATGACACAAGATCTGCCTCCCCAGAATATATAATATCAAAATGTCCACTAGTGCCCATACAAGGAACCTTTCCCCATGCTAACGCATCAGTATTTCCTTCCAGTTTATCGACCATTCCTGCCTTTGATGCTTTAATTAGGCTAGCACCAGGATTCTGCAACAACATCCAAAACTTGAATATGTAGTATAGGGCTGAAAATAACCTTCTTTAATATTATAAATCATGGGCATATTAAAAATAGAAAAATACAAAAACTAATAGAGAAGCATGCTTGCATGAAGGGTGACGAGATCTGGGCATATTTTGTTATAGTACATTCATACACATACACAAAAGATCGAGATCTGGGTTTGAATAGATCGGTTCAAAAGAAAATGAAACTGGAAATGAAAAAGAGCAAAAGATCCACTCATATACAAAAGTGAAAGAATAAATCGAAAATGAAACTTACCTTGAACCAAAAATACAAGCAACTGAGTGCGAAAACAAGACAAAAGCGACTGATTTGAGATGGAAATGAGAGATTGAGAGTGAAACCAAAATCATTGAGGTGAGTGAGGTAGGTCGGTGAAGTGGTGATTCATCATGAGAGAAAGAGTGAGCTAGGATGACTAGGGCAAATGTGAAAAGATAAAGGGAAATGATGAAAAAAATACAGGTAGTGAAAGAAACCTAATTACTTATGTCACACTATTTTTAAAATGATAAATATGTGATTATAAAAAGACAAAAAGTGACAAAAAATTAATTTGACTTTAAGACTACTATTATATGTCTCACTTTTTTAGAAAATCGTCAAATAAAAAAATGGGGAGTGACAAATATTAAAAAAGTTCTTGTAGTGTTTATTTTTGCACATGATATATCTAACATAGAAGTACCCCAAAAAATTTAAAATTAAAATTAAAATAACAATTCCCATGGAAGCTTCCATTTCATCAAAAAACATGTCAACTGTGTATAAATTTAGTGCAGAATAGACTTGTGGGAAAAGACTCATGACTCTCAATGGCAATCTTAATGTGAACTGCAACTGTAAAAGAAATAGTTAATAATACACAAAAAAGCATCAAGCATTTTAAGAAATAAAAACTCACTTCTTTCCAACCAATGAAGACCCTAATAAGACTTCACCTAACTTTTCTCAGACTCATTATCTGGCTTGGGTCCAGCTAACTCTCCCTCTTCAGCTTTTTACCTGAGGATCCCTTGTTCTTAGAACTTGATTTCTTGGAATCACCAGCAGACATATTAATAGCACATGTAATAGCACGCCAGTAAATGCCTAATCTTTAAAGCTAGACATATTAATTAAATTTATCTAGAAACTACAGATTCGCTTCAAAAGAATTGTTGACATAGTTATGTATTGTGGTGTACATATATGTGAATAAGTCTCAAGCATGTATACATGTTAGTTAGAAGTGACATATAGAAGAATATTCAGGAGAATTAGAAACAAATAGAAGGATTGAACTAATTTCACCTCTAGCAAATGGTTGTGGTGCTGATTCTGTTTTTCTTGGAGATTGTTCACTCCGCCAAATCATTTGAGAAAAACTAGCAATTGTCAAAAAAGTTGCTGGCATAACTTTTGCCCAACTAAAGACCTACTTCTATCTTCTGAAAGTCTTCTCACAGAATGAACCAACAGTTGGTCAAATTCAATAGAAAACAAGAAGACACAAAACAGAAGGAGCAAGAGAAACAAGGAATCAATCTTTACTTGAACTTGGAAGAAGAGATTGGAAAACGACGAGTGAAATCCTACCAAACTAACTTGAATGCTAAAATCACGGCATCATCTCCAATAGTGACTGCACAATAATAATGTTGACTTGACTGCCCAACAATAAAAGCAGCTGAATTCAAATACCAGAATAAGTTAAGAAAGTTTCCATCATTAAGGGGTAAACTACCAGAAATTCTAGCATGCATGCCATAGAGTTAAGAAGGGAACACGAGACTAAGAAAAAATTGCTTAATATATGCTTATAGATACATCTTTATGAACGAGGTAAAGGGTGCTAACGAAACATAATTGTGGTTACCATAGCATAGGTTCTATACAAACTATCTGCAGGCTGATAGAATTAGGCTACCAAATTATCACCTGTAATTCTAGCAGTGGTAGAGGCATTACGCTAGTAATTGCTGCATCAACACATGGTCCATACTTGCTGACATTCCATAACTGGTAAGGCAATCTTTCAGAAGAATTTCCCCAATCCTCTGAATCCCTATGTTTTGGCTTCTGATACTAAAAGCGAGAATTAGCTTCTTGAAACCATTGCTGCAGCATTCTCTACATCTCAGAATAAAAAACGGTTAGAAAATACCCTAGAGGCCAGGGGTTCAAAATGAAACAAATATAGAAGGGTTTACTGAATTTCTTTTTTCTTTTAAAAAAGGAGTTGTTAAGACCAAATATGACTGTCTTTCTCAAAGTAGAAACTTTTGCTGCAGAATTTTCCTTAAGAATACAAACCATTAGACCTAAAATTCACATCACAATATTTCTCTAAAGAAGTAACTGTAACTACAATTTAAATAATTACCTGAATATCAGAACCATCAAACCGGGCAATAACACCAAGCATAACAATGCAAACCTCCTCCGATGGTGTTTCTTGGTTCGAATCACTCTTAGCTCCACGGACCCTCAATTTTAAAACCCTTGCAGGATGTAGAAACTATACGCAAACAAGCTGATCATGAGTTCCTTGATTACTACAAGGATGCAAACGTAGAATAGAAAGTATCATAAAGCCCTATTACCTAGAGATCCATCAACTTTTTCCTAGAGATTCCATTGGTTGCTTTTGACCAACTTTCATTTCCTAGAGATTCAATGCAAACTTAGAATAGAAAGGATGCAAACAAGTTAAAATGATTGGCCTATGATAGCTTCAAGATGGCCACTGAGAACGCGATTCGGTCGAGGTGAGAGTCGGGGGTGAGGGAGGTGGTGCGACATGATGCGTTCGGGGTAGGATTCGGATTTGAGTAAGGAGAGAGCGGCAGGTGAGAGTAGGAATTAGGGATTTAGGGTTGCTTTATTTTCTTTATATAGTATTGTAAACTTACCAGAAATCCATATCTATTAAAAATTATCAAAATAGTCCTCTTCCTCAGTCCCTATATTTCAAATTTTTTTCATTTACACCATTAGACGAATTTTTTATAATTTTTAGAGCACTAAATGTTTTAATTTAAATTTTAAAATAATTATAATAATTTTTTGCATATTTAAAATGTGATATTATTATAAAATAATTTTTTTGATATTTTTAATTGTTTAATTTTCATCAAAGCAATTAAATAATATGATTTTCATCACTTTGAAATAAAAAAATAATTTTATTTATTTCATAAAATTTTCACATTTAAAAATTCATTTTTCTAAATTTAATATTTAAAAATTTATTCTTTTCATACATATAATAATGTTATCTTTAATTTAAAGATTGTTAAAATTTATTTTTAATTTTATATAAAAAATAAAATTATATTGTTTAATTATATTTAGATAAATTTATTGAAATTTTAAATATTATATTCACATATTTGAAAGAAAAAATGAAAAGAAAGAGGACAATTTGAGAGGAAAAAGAAAAAAATTACATTTTTTCATATTTGTCAAACTTTTATAAAAATGTGATATATATATTATTGAATAAAGACAAAAAGTGACAAATAAGATGAATTGATATGTTTGACTTTAAGACATAGTTAAATTTCTCACTTTTTTAAAAAACTGTCAAATAAAAAATTGTGAAGTGACAAATATGCAAAAAATTCTTATAGTGCCAGTCAATCAACATAATGGATTGCAGCTCTTACTGCCCATAGATGTTGGTTGTTTATAACCAAACCACGTAAAATTTCTATAAACTCTAAGTTAACTAATTCTGGTATATTCTACATAATAATCCATACAACTTCAGATCTCATAGTACTGATGACAAAAAAATAATCACAACAAATAGAAGGAAAAAGGAAGAAAGAAAAAAATGAGTAAGGAAAAAGAAAGAAGGAAGAAAGAGAGATGACAAGAAAAGTAGGCAATAGTTGTTGCTACTTACTTTAAGGTTTCTTGAATTTTTTTAATCTATGAATTTATTTTTTAGCTTTAAAAAATAGAGAGAGAAAAAAATGTAAAATGAAAAATATATGTAAAATGATGATCTTGCCCTTTGACCATTAACTTTAAAGGATGACTATTAAAATTTTGAGGGGTCAATGTCAATTTTAGATCCAGCAAAATGTTGACGTTTTGATCAATTCTTTTGTGGGTTCAGTTAAATATCCCTTTTTTAATGGAAAAATGGATTTAGAAATGAAAGGAAATTGTGTTTTTTTTAACAACAATTGTGTTAATTTTTTATTAACCTAGCTTACTTAACATTTAAGAAAGTCTCACCCATATCTGTTATGTACATGTAAATTATTTTTAGAAATTTATTAAATATCTGCCCTTGCATTTAGCTAAATCCATGATTCCCCTAATTATTAATTTCATCTTTCAAATAATCATGAATGAGGAGAGAAGTTAAAAATATTTTGTTTATAGGAAGAAAGGGTGGATTGAACAATAGAAACTAGATAGAGAATATAGGAGAAAGAATGGAAAAACTTTAGTCATTATTATATTGTATGTAAATTTTGTTATTTATTTTAAGATAAAACATTTACATCAGCTCTCATTTTAATCATTAGACCCGTTGCCATCCAATTCATAGGGAGATGGAGGGGGCTTACAACTTTTTGAAATACATACATACATACGTACGTACATACATACATATATATATGTATATACATATACATATACATATATAATGAGATATTTTAACATAAAAGTTTGACTTAAAACTAGACATCAATGGGCCAGTTTGGGGATTGCTGTTGCTATGGAAATAAGCAACTTTTCCTTTGCTGTAAAAAAAAATCAGCTTTAGAAAAAAGTGTAAGGATGTTTGGTAAACCAACTTTTAAAAATGAGTAATGCTACTCATACAAACTGCTTATACAAACTCATATATACAAACTGATATGGCATCCTTATATGATCGCCACATCACTCATATTAATTAATGTCATTTATTATTAATATATATTTATCAAATCATATCATGTCACATTAGTTTGTATAGATGAGTTTGTATAAGGAGTTTGTAAGAGTAGTATTACTCTTTAAAAATTACTTTACCTTTCAAAAGCAGGATAGAGATGTTTGGGATTGCTGTTGCTGTTGCTATAGTTTTTATTATGTGTAAATGACGAAAATAGACATGTGTAGTATTCGTTGCAATGTTTAACTATTTTATCCAAATTTTATATAAATTATTTTTTATATAAATATAAATAAAATGTATAATTAATTTTTAATTTATATAAAATATATGGATGTATATCTCATATTTTAATTTTAATTTCATTGAACATCAAAATTAAATTCATTTAAATTTAATATTTTTGTAATAAATTGAATCTAAATTTAATATTTTTATAACAAATGCACATATTTATTTATAAAATATTTAAAATTATAATAATATATTTTAATGTATATTATAATTAATAAAAGTATGTAAAAAATTATATCAATTAAATTTGTTTTATGAAATTTGAAAAAAAAATTGCAAAAACAAAAAGAATTTAAAATAGTCGTCGAAGGGGTCACTAGATTGCCGCCGAAGACGGTCGTCCATGGATGTTCTGGTGGTGCGTCCGGCGACATAACGAGCACCACCATGATTTCTAGTGTGCGATTTGACCATCTAAGTTGGTTTTCACAGCAAAAGGCATGTTGTTTTGCCACCGAACATGATGCAGCTTTTCAAAAAACTTCGGTTGTTTGCTGGGACAAAATGACACACATCTTACTGTTAAAACCACTGTGTATGGTCAAATCATATGGTAGTAATCATGGTGGCATCAGTAGTGTTGCCGATAGTGTTGCCAAACATGCTACTAGGGCAGTTGTCAGCGACCGTCTCTTGTAGGGGTCTAATGACTGTTTTAAATATTTTTATTTTTGTAATTCTAATTAGATATAATATTTTAATTTTTTAAAAATAAAAATATATAATTAGAAATATTTAATTATTAATTAGATATATTTTATAAAAAATAAAAAATGAAGGAATTTGGTAATTTTATTTTTCTAATAAGAATATTTTATATATTTCTTATTTTAAAAGTAGAAGCAGGTAAATCCCTACTTTTAGGGTCCTTTTTATAAATCTTACTTTTTTCTGCAATAGTTTCTTTTTTAAACGGTGGAGAAGCAATCCCAAACACCCATAGATTACTGTCGCTATAGAAAAGCGCTTTTTTTTCATAGCAATGGCAATCCTAAACTGGCCTAATATCTAACCACTTAATTTAACTAGATCTAATGGTTAGGATTTTGCTAAGATGGCATCTTAATTTAACTAAAATATGATCTTTTAATTAAAAGTCTTATGTTGCAGCCACAATTAGGGTTTCTTTTTTCCTTAAAATGATTTATTTTATTATTATTATTTATTTTAGTGTGTTTGACAACCATTGTAGAGGCATTTGTAGTACAATGTAGTTAGACTTTAACAACAAACTTGCAGCACCCACAATGGGTTGGTTCAAGTGGTGAAGCGGGCTAGGATGGAGTTGGTACAACACCAATGGTGAAGTCCTGGGTTCGAGTCTCCACAATGGCCTCCTCCGTGATTTAAGTGGGAGACCGTGACAGTGGGTTGTGGTTGCGCTAGTCTTCTCCGAGGATTAGTCGTGGTGCGCATAAACTGGCCCGGACACCTCGGTTACAAAAAAAAAAAACTTGCAGTAGATAGCAACACATAAATATTGGCACAAATTTCTTCTAGGAGCAGCAATAATCAATTTTCAATAAAGGGAAACAACAAAGATATGATGGCAGAAGAGAATCCAAAGATGACCAATCATTCTAGGAGCTCTAAGAAAAGGTTTCAAATGATGCAAGAGAAAAAGCTATTAAAGCAAAACCGAGAAGGAAAGTGAAAAAAAAAAGTCTATTGTTATTCATATATGAAATGTGGGTTTGTTTATGAAAGGAGTGGTTTCGGATATTGTAGGTTGTTATTTAATTATATTGGGTATTGCGCAAAGTAGAGAAGTCTTCCATTTTTAATAAAAAATTATTAAAATTTGCGAGAACAAGAGAACCAAAAGAAAAGTACCAATGGCGAGGTATCCTCTCTTTCTCTCAATTTTTTTTTTTCCATTCTCTTCTCGGTTGATGCCTTCGTTATTTTTGTGTCCTTGCATCTATGGTTAATATTAACACTGAATCTAAAGGGAGTTCCATTTTGCTTTGCTGTGTGCTATAGAGAGAGTATCCTTTGTAATGGTCGTTGAACAAATTAAAGAAAGAAGAAATCCTAATTGTGACTGCCACATAAGACTTTTGGCGGCTGCTACATCAGATTTTTAATTAAAAGATCATATTTTAGTTAAATTAAGATGCCACCTCAACAAAATTCTAGCTATTAGATCTAGTTAAATAAGTGGCTAGATATTGATGTTTAGTTTTAAGTCAAACTTTTAAGTTAAAATATCACATCCTTTATATATATAAGTAATTAATTAGCCCACCCAAGTCTTAAAAATTAATATGTTATCTATGAATTTAATAAAAAACCATTATGGAAAAAAATAATCATTAATTTTATATAATACTTATATTGTATTAATAAATATCTCTATATAAATATATCCTATAAATTATTTTTGAGTGACATTGAGTTATTATCAATCACATTTACTAACAATGTAAATAGTTGATAGGAAGAAAGTGTGGATTGAGCAATAGAAACCAGAGAGAGAATATAGGAGGAATAATTGAAAACATTTAGTTATTATGATATCATCTGAATTTGTTTTTTTTTTTCAATAAAACATTTGCATCGACTCTCATTTTAATCATTAGACCTATTGCCATCCAATCCTTTTTTGAACTAAATACATACATACGTGTGTGTGTGTGTGTGTGTGTGTGTGTGTGTGTGTGTCACATTAATAAGAAATTATATTCACCCACCTCAAGTCTAAAAAATTAATAGTTACTTATAAAATTAATAAAGAGAACATTATGATATTTGAAAAAATTAATCGTTAATTTTATAGAGTACTTGTATTGTATTGATATATATCTTTATGCAAATATATGCTCTAAATTATTTTTGAGTGACATTGAGTTCTTATCAATCACATTTACTAAGTGGCTGATTTTTTTTTTTTGTTTGAATTGAATCGAAATTTGAATAGTTTTGCATATAAAAATATAAATTATATGTTTGTTTTTTTATTTTAATATCTGAATTTAAGTGTTTGAAAACTAATAGTTTTATATATAAATCTCTATTTAAATATATTATTTTTACTTGTGATTTTATTTCTCATAGTAAAAAAATTTGCATACTAAAATTTATTATGAATTTAATTTTTTTACATGTGTATAATTGGGTAAGAAGTTTTTTTTTCTAAAAAAATAGATTTATAGATAAGCTAAATGATCATAAAATAATTTTAAAAATATCTAGAGAAAAAAATATAAAATTAGAAATGAATAATGCTCCAAAATTAAAATATTAGGCTATGTACAAATTAGTCATAAATGAATTCTATAAGGGCATTTAAGAAAATTAGAGGAGTAATTAATGATTAAGATATTTTCATCTGAATTCAGATATTTGCATTAGATAAAAGCTAAACGTTTTAGCTTTTTTCGTTCAAATGAAAATGTCTTAGATTAAGGGGCTGATTGTTTTTTGGTTTGAAATCTGAATTTAACTTATTATCAGATTTCAAATATTTTCATGATGATTGTTTATGGTCTAAAATCTGAATTTAACTTGTTGTCCGACTTCAGATATTTTCATGATGATTGTATTTTTGACTTAAGGCTTAATCTAAGGCATTTTTATCTTAATAGAAAAAGCTAAAATTTTTAACTTTTATCTAAATGCAAATGTCTAAATCATTTATTACTCCTCTAATTCTCTTGAATGCCTATATAAAAATTCATTTATGCCTATATAATATTTTAATTTTGGAACATTATTATTTATTTCTAATTTTATATTATGATTATCTATATATTTTTAAAATTATTTCACAGTCATTTAGCTTATTTTTATGTCGAATTCTTTCTGAAAAAATTTTTTACCCAATTACGCACATTTAAATAAATTAAATTCATAACAAATTTTTGTATGCAAATATTTTTACTATGTTAAATAAAATCATAGTAAAAAAAATTATAAATAGTGATATGTGTATAAAACTATTAAGTTTTAGACATTTCAATTCAAATATTAAAATAGAAAAATGAACATATCATTCAGATTTTTATATTCATGTTTATTTAGATTTCAGTTTAATTCAGACCTATTCAGATTTTAGACAAAAAAAAATCGCCCCCTAAGTCTTAAGTTAAAAAAAATGATATATATAATGAAAAGATATGAAGTCTTAGAAAAAGTTCAATTAAGAATTCAGACAAAAAAAAAAATCAACCCCTATCACTTTAAATATATGGAGCGTGAGATTAGATTATAATAAAATATGTAAAGAAAGAAAAAAAATTAAGTTCTTATTTAATAGAAAAGCTGATGAACAAAAATTTTAAATATAAAAAAAATTGATAATATTTGGTGCATTTAGTCTAATATAGATATTTTAATAAATTTTATTGTGAAGGTTTCTAATTATCTTTCTATAATCTAATCCAAAATAAAATTCTAACCATATTAACAGAGGTTGATAAAAAAAAATACTTAATAATTGTAAAAACTACCAAGAAAGGACAAGCTAAAAGGACAGATTGGAAAATTACATCATTAATTATCATACTCGCACGACACCAAAGAAAGCATTACAATAATACAAACCCACATGTGACGTTTTCTACCAAATGCCATCAAGTTCACTGCCCAAAATCATTGAACTGGTGGGTGCAATTCCCATAAAACTAGCAAGGAATCTGTTTTCAAATTGCCAACTCTTGGTAGATGATAATCTACCATTTGATAATTTATTCTACATAGATCATAGATAATCATTTTATTACCAATCAACTACGTAAAATCCCATGCACGGAATTGAAGTACTTAGTAGAGCTACAACATCAAGCCAGAACCGCGGAACTTCTGTTTTGTAATTTCGTCAACGCGTTCAATCATTTGAGGTGTTAGATGTTTCTTCCAATCTCCAACCTTACCTTCCCTGAAGAACACATTATTTTTGGTGCCACAGACGCGGTAGTCTCCAGTCTTGTTCACCTCTCACCTCTAAATTTTTCATGTTCTCGAAGCCGCCAAGTTTTAAAATTTCCTCAACAATTCCATTTTCCTCCTCTTCTGGAGAAAACGGGTGGCCCAGGAACTTTGGCAATCTCTTTACCTTCACTAAGGGCTCCTTTTTCAGGTCTTCATATTTCAGGAAAAGTATTTTCTTGGGGTGTTCTAGACTTGCTTTCCAGAACCCTAAAACGTGTTCCCAGAGGGGGCCGGTTGCGGAAACCCTTTAGAGAACTTGTCAAAAGCATCATCCGAGGAAGTGGGAGGCAGCTCTTTGGTTTGAGTATCTTCGTGAATTGCCACAAGGAAACAAGCACGTCTTTAGGGTCTCTGCAGACGTAGACAAGGGAGAAGGAGAGTTTTTTATGGAATCCGGTAACAAAGTGAAAGCTATATGGGAAGCAAGGATTCTCGGAAAGAGTAAAATTTCAGGATCCCCAATTGGGGTGGTTTTGAAAAGGTCAAATTCCATGAAGGGAACACAGTCATGGACACTAGTGGTGAGCAAAGGATGAGTTGAAAAATCATATTGAGTTCGGTATGTTATAGAGAAAGGAGAGTCTTAAGCCAAGTAGTTCCAGATTTCGAGGCTGGTTAAGTAAACATCGGTGGGTCGAGGCTTGAAGTGCTGCTGCTTCCACATCACACCTTCTAGTCCGGTTGGAACCAAAAATCTTGGTATTGGCAGAGATTCTCAGTGGACCATCCTTTGGTTCTTGGAAGGGTTGTGATTATGTCCCTGTAATTGTTGTATAGATTGTTTCAATTTCTTCTTCTTCTTCCTTTGATCTAGGATGAAAGCAGCTTCGAGCCGTGATCAGGCCTGCAGCCATGAGAGTGGGAGGCTATTGGGCGCGGCTGGAATTAATAACTTTGTGATATATATGCAGTGTTTCTAAATTGTGCTATTTTCTTTTATTTTTTGTACACCAGAACAACAAGTCAAGTTATTAAATTGTAGCTGGTAGAGTGGATGTGTTGGGATGCACCAAAAGAGTCGAAGTTATAAAATTGTAGCTGGTAGAGTAGATGAGTTGGGATGCACCAAAAGTTGCTTCTAAGAGGACAGATAACGATATGAAAGGAACTTAGTTAATAAAATATACTTTGCAGAAGATTTATAAAAGTTAAGGTAAAGCTCAGATTATGATAGGATTCTAATTCGAAAAGAATTGTATAATAGCATTGAAGTAATCTAATAAACTAATGCAACACGTAATCAATCTAATATCCTAAACTTACGTAATCACCTATAATCGATCAATTACAATTTAATATACAATTGGGTGTCTTTAGTCTTGAATCATGAAGAAGATAAATATAAAATATAATGTTTACATATATAATTTAAATATCCTTAACATGCCCCCGCAAGATGGAGCTCTAATCAGAGATTCCATTCTTTGACCAAAGAAGAAAAAAATGAGATCGAGGTAAAGGTTCGGTCCAGGCATCAACTAGTTGATCAGTAGTGGAAACATGACCTTCCTGAAGAGCCCCCATTTGAACATTTTTTTCGAACAAAATGATAGTCAATAGTCAGCATTACAAGAAAATTGGGATACAACAAACATGTCTTTTGCAAGATGCACTGATGCATGTTGCCGTATTACTGAAATTGTCTTTCAGTAATGCATGTCGTGGAAAACATCATTTAGCAATGCACAAAAAATGCACATTGCAGAAACTATTACATTCAGCAACATGACATTCCTACACGTTGCAAAATGTCTTATTTTATTTTTTAATAATTTAATAATTTAATTTTTAATTTATTAAAATTTATAATTTTTTAAGATAAAAATATAAGAAAAAATAAAAATATTTTAAATTTTAAAAGTTGCGTAAAACTATAGTAATTTCTTTTTTGATTAAAATAAATATTAAGGTAAATATTTTTAACTAATATAATTTTATGAATAAATATAAATATATTTAAATTTAATCTAGCGAACAAATTATAACTAATAAAACAATTATGGAAGTTTTAATATATTTACAAAACAATGTCATTTTGGTGGATTCCCTTTTAAAAAAGTTAGAAACAAAACTACGCAGTTTTTAGGTGCCTCGGATATGGTAAGGTTCATTCTTGTTAACTTCTAAATTCTTCGTATTCTCTAAGCTACAAAGTTGAAAATATATGACCATTCATCTCATCTAATTAAATGGTTGAGATATAAAATTTAAAAACTTGCATTTAATGATGATAACTCATCAATTATCTCATCCATTAAATATGTGAAATCAACCTAATTTTAAGTCTAGATTTAAGTTAACAAATTTAAGTCAAATTATCATATCCCTATATATGTATGTATGTATGTATTTATGTATATGTATGTATGTATTAAATGGGATGTGATTGTAGTGAAATGTGTGTGTGTGTGTGTGTGGGTGTGTGTGGGTGTGTGTGTGTGTGGGTGTGTGTGTGCGTGTGTGTGTGTGTGTGTGTGTGAGAGAGAGAGAGAGAGAGCTAAGTATGCTATTTGGAAGGGATGAAGTACAAAGAGGAAATTACTTTTTTTTTTTTTAATAAGGATTATGTTAATGGGCAATTCTACATCTACAACCCATTTACAATCATTCTCCTTTCACAACCTGAGTTAGCTAAGATTCATTAGAGGAGAAAAAAATAAACTGTAACGCTAAACTTACAACATTCATATAACATGATGCGGCATTCTACATGGCAAAAATCATTGGAGGAGGAAAAAAAAGGATGAGGGAAGTTACTTCTCCAATAGGATTTTGCCACTTAATTAGGTTGCCACATCAAGTTATATAAATGTTGTAAGTCTAACATTATTGAAAAATAGTAATACTAAACTTACAACCTTCAAACAATCCAAACTCTATAATTTGATGTGTTAGTCTATATGATAAAATCTTATTCGAGATATAACTTCTATTATTCTTTTTTTTCTCCTTCAGTGAATTTTTATCATATAGACTGCCCATCAAATTGTAAAGTTTGAGTTATATGAAGGTTGTAAGTCTAACACTACTGATTATGTATATAGTGATATACAAATTAATTTAAAAAATTATTAAATATATAGTGACTCCTCATCCCAATAATTTGGATCAAAATTAGTCATCACGATTCATGTGTTACTTTTATGTTATTGTGATGCAAGTAGAGTGTCTTCTACAGACTTAATTGAAAAATTTTGCATTCCCAACTCTAATCAACATATGTATAGTAAAAAATTTTTTTTTTCCAGTTATAATTTTATGATAGTGAGTCTTTGATTGAGGCCCCTTCCGGACTAATCCCGGAGGGGATACCTCAGGCATCCTAACATCTAAGGATGGCAAAAACCCTAGGCTGGACTGGGGACCTCAATCCTTGTCCCTGGATATGGCAAGGAATTTAATTTCCGTTCCTAAAAATTTCCTCAGAAATTTCGGGGTCGGGGAATTTTATTTCGAGCTCGAGGAATTCAATTCTGCAAGTGATTCCTCGGGTTTCAATTTTTTTTTCTAGCATGCAAACAGCAAAACATTACTTATATTGAATTCCGTATTTGTAATCAAATGCCAAGCATAGCTTCGCGGTATTTGAGGGCCTTTACTCCAACTTGACGCAGGTTCAAGCCACTACTTCCACGCTTGCTTACATTATATTATATTTTTTTCTCCTGAATTTGTATTAATATTTTGCAAATGTGTTTATAATTTTTTTTGTTGTGGATTTGTATTGATATTTATAATATTTCCAAAATATTAAAATACTAATGAATAAGCTGCCTACATTATATTTATTTATTTTTTCTTGTGAATTTGTATTGATGTTTTGGAAACATATTTGTAATGCTTTTTTTCTTGTGAATTTGTTTTGATATTTATAATGTTTCCAAAATATTAAAATACTAGTAAATAAAATAAGTAGAGTTATTTTATATATATATAGCAAAATCCAATTGTTCAATAATTTTTAATTAAATTAGTAAATTGGTTACTAAAATATTGATGTTGAAATTAAATATAGAAATTCATTATTTTAAATTTGAAGTTCGATTAACAAAAAATAAAATAATAATCTAAAATGTCCAAACATCTAATTTCTTGTTTAAAAATATTGAAATAGGGTTTGGACTTTGAGCTGGGCTCATATTGTTGGGTGTTAATTATTTTTAAAATACTAAGTTGCGCTGAATGATAATTATATTGTTGGATTTGAATTGGACTTATTACACAATTACAAATTAATTCTATTTAATTATATATTATTCATTAATTTGGGCTCCGCGGTTAAATCTACGAAATTTCGCAAAATTTATGTGTTGCCAAGCCCAGGAGTCAGGTACCCAGCCCCGCCGGTACAATTGCCCTCCCTACTAACACCGTATCCCTATCCCCAGATAAAACATAATTTATTCTGATAGCATAGACTCAAATCCAAGAGCTTACGTCAAACCATACATCTTGAGCATCTAAGTTTTTTCACATTAACCCTGAGGGCGTAAAAAATATGATTCCATAGGTTGGGCGGCTTGTGGGTTTAAAGCCCCTATAAAGGATGCACAATTTGGAGCCTCCATCAAACTCAAGCTTATATAAAATCAAAATTAGTTTCTTTAATTTTATTATTATTTGGATAATAGTTTTTAATATTAAGCCTAATTTATACATGTGAATTTTATTTTTATTAAGAGTTTAATAAACATAACTTTGGACAGAAATTAGACTATCAATTCTATAAAGAAATGCTTCGGTGTCGAACCTCCGCAAAGAGACCTGATGCCGCAGCCGTAGCATTTTATTTTCTATAATTTTAACAAAATAATTACAATAATAGATAAACTGCAAGGATTACAAATTAATCACCCGCTTATTAATCAACAACAAATTGGTCACTAGTCACTCTTGAAGTGGAAGTCTAGATCAACTAAAGAATCAACCCAGAACCGTGGAACTTCTGCTTTGTAATTTGGTCAAGGCGTTCAATCATTTGAGGTTTTAGATGATTCTTCCAATCTCCAACCTTACCTTCCCTGAAGAACACATTATTTTTGGTGCCACGAACGCGGTAGTCTCCAGTCTTGTTCACCTCTAAATTTTTCATGTTCTCGAAGCTGCAAAGTTTTAAAATTTCCTCAACAATTCCATTTTCCTCCTCTTCTGAAGAAAACGGGTGGCCCAGAAACTCTGCCAATCTCTTCACGTTCACTAAGGGCTCCTTTTTCAGTTCTTCGTATTTCAGGAAAAGTATTTTCTTGGGGTGTTCTAGACTTGCTTTCCAGAAGCCTAAAACATGTTCCCAGAAGGGCCCGGTTGGGGAAATCCCTTTAGAGAACTGTTCAAAAGCATCATCAAGGGAAATGGGTGGCAGCTCTTTGGGTTTGACCTTCAGCATGAATTGCCACAAGGAAACAAGCACGTCTTTAGGGTCTCTGGAGATGTAGACAATGGGAGAAGGAGAGTTTTTGATGGAATCTGGTAACAAAGTGAAAGCTATATGGGAAGCAAGTATTCTCGGGGAGGGTAAAATTTCAGGATCCCCAATTGGGTTGTTCTTGAAAAGGTCAAATTCCATGAAAGGAACACAATCATGGACACTAGTGGTGAGCAAAGGATGAGTTGAGAAATCATATTGATTTCGGTATATTATGGAGAAAAGGAGAGCCTTAAGCCAAGTAGTACCAGATTTCGGGGTGCTGATTAAGTAAACATCGGTGGGTCGAGGCTTGAAGTGTTGCTGTACCCACATCACACCTTCTAGTCCAACACCTGGTTGGAACCAAAAACCTTGGTATAGGCAGAGATGCTGAGTGGACCATCCCTTGGTTCTTGGAAGGGTTGTGATCATGTCCCTGTAGTTGTCGTAGACTGTTTCAATTTCTTCTTCTTCTTCCTTTGATCTAGGATGAAAGCAGTTTTGAGCCGTGATTAGGTCTGCAGCCATGAGATTGAGAGGCTATGGGGGCCCCGCGCAGATGCAATTAAGAATTTTATGATATATATGCGGGGTTTCTAAATTATGCTATTTTCTTTTCTTTTGTACACCAGATCAACAAGTCCAGTTACGAAATTGTAGCCGACAGAGTCGATGAGTTGGGATGCACCAAAGGTTGCTTCAACTCAAACTTTTTTAAGTGGGGTCATGCTCCACTACAGCAATGTACCGGTGCATGGTTGTATTGTACTGTCAATTGGATAAAAACATTTCGTTAAAAAAAAATGGTTGTACTCAATACATCAATCTACTCTAGCCATTGTTCCAAATTTAAAATCTAAAATTCAAAACAAATTTCCAACATTATTCCACTATTATCTTTTACTTATTTATTGGTCTTTTTATTTTTTTTATTAACACTACTTTATTGATACTTTACCCTTTTTTTTCACTATATTTCTTCACTCAATCATCTCTCTTTTTCAGTTTTTTTTTGGGTTTCTTGAATTTTTGGCTGCATAAATTAAGGTTCTATTTCGATGGTTGTATTTTTAAATTATTATGATCTTTTTCTAATAATGTAATGTGTTTAATTGTTATTATGCATTGATCTAGGTTCAAGATTGTGGGGTCACCCGGGACCCCCAAGAAGTTCTTACATCTACGTGGGCTTTCGTAAAAAGAATAGACCAAAAACTTGCTACCTTTGACTTAAGAGGCCTTTGGGCCATTTTGTGAAGGACTTCTAGAGAGGCCCGATTCTGTACTTTTCTTTAAGTATGAAGAAACGACGAGGGATGCTTTGCTCAATGGAAAGTAGTTGGCTAAAGTTTCTAGGACGCCCCTTGTTCTTGGAGGAAGAGCAAAAGTGGCACGTTTTTGTATGGGCACCAATTCTCCTGTAAGATTAGGAAATAAAGCATCTTCAGGAGAGGTGAGGTTGGAGATTCGAAGAATTAATTATCCAGCACCTGGGATGATTTAAAGAGTTGAACGGGCTACCAAGCACAAGTTGGAAAGCTCTCGATAAGAATTCTAGAGATTTCGTTTGGGTAGCATGGCTTTGTTCAACAAATTAATCAGCTTGTATGAGTACACTTTCGGTTTATAATTTTTAAAGTTACTTGGACAACTGTTATTACTTTATCTTGCTATATTTATATATAATATGATTACATTTGTGTATTTCTTGCTCAAGTATAACAAAAAATCTACGTTACTTTTTGTTTATTTATAAATTACTCCAATTAGTATCTTCTTTCCTTGTCATGGTTAGGGTGGCAAAATGTAGTGCTCTCGCTTCTCAGCCATGTGATACTGGTTTTTGGGAGGCGGCCAAGATTCTATCAATGGGCTGAGCCTTGAAGTAGTCTTGGGTTAACAATGACATCTTTTAGGAAGCGTTGATGCACCGGGGAAGTCTTAGAAATTTTCATCTTCCGAAAGCTACTAATGGATGTGAACCACGTCTACACTGAAAAACTCTTGAAGTAGCATAGCACCAAGGAAATGTTCTGCAGCCAAATGGATACAATATAAAAAATTCTCTCACAAAATTCCCAATAATGACTAGATTATCTGGCTGATGTTTTAAATTACAGAAACAATAGAGAAAGAAGACAAAAGGGTATTTGGGTTCAACTACCTTGTAGTTCAAAAGAGCTGAGAAATTATTACAAGATTTTTGCTAAAGAACAAAAAATTCTACAGCTTACAAAAGAGCAAAAGAAATCGCATCAGCAAAAATTAATCCCTCAACTCTTCACCTAGTAACTTTCAAATTTCTAATGTATATAAAATTTGTTTTCTTTTATGATACTATGATTAAGAAAAAATAAAGTCAAATGAAAAAACTCCTAAAGAAGTCAAAATTTTCTACTTCCAACTCTACAAGGATGCGATTACTGGTTGAGGGTTTAAAATATTGACGATCGCATAAATTACTGATGATCAAGAAGTAGCATATTTTAACTTGTAACACAATCTTCAAAATATGGGTGGCTCTGATTTACATATTGTTCCCATAGAGGCTTATACCTGCTAACTGCCAATTTCAGCCATGGCTTCATGTTCCCATTAAAGTGAATGACAGCAGCGCTCTCAATCAGACGATTGTCGATGTTCATATCATAACCCAAGCCCAACACATGCCATCTCCTATCGAGTGGCTCTATGAGTCCATAAAAAGCTAGAAGAGCAGGAGGAAGTGTTCCCAGCTTCCACAGTGTCCGATCAGCATTCTGCTCCTGCCAGTAATGATACCGTGCAGTAACATTTGCTTTCCTCCACGCAATCAAATCAAAAACATTCATACCAAATGCCCATCCACATGCCTGAGGGTCAAACTTTGAGCTGATCATCGGGTTTGAGAAATTAAGATACTTGTAATAACGATGAAATGCTTCAAGACAAGTTTCAACTGCACCATTCACATTTCCATGTAAATCCAATGAGAAAAGTGGTGTCAGATCCTTCTGAACAACAACATCATCATCAAGAAAAACTACTTTTTCCAGTTGAGGGTAGATCTCTGGAATGTAAAAGCGAAGGTGGTTTAGCAAAGACAGGTACTTTGGATTCCGCAACTTCGGCTCAACCCTCAGATCTTGATACTGACCAAAATAATAGGCCCGTGAATCGGCATCCATGAGCTGTTTCGCAATGGGAGCGTATGAAGCATTCAACCAAGAGAATTCCTCTATATTCTGAACGTCTATGGTAGACCCTTTGAAGTCATTATTGAGGAACCAAGCCTGCATAGCTCCATAGGTGATTTGATTGGTGACAATGTGGAAGACAATCTGCTTTGGATGATCAGCGTTACTGATGGTAGAATTGACAACTACAGAGGCAGCCAGCACATTATCCGAAAATATGCAGAAGTGATAGAGATTGTTGTCCACAAGGCGCATAGAGTTCCGCCTCTCAGCTGCAACATCTTGAAGGCTCATGCTTTTAAGCCAATCAGCTGTGAGCTTGACTTTTAGGCAGTGAAGACTCTTTGGTAGAGCTTCAGCCACTAATTGCCCAAACAAACTACTCTGAACTGTTGCTGCATTTGCACGATCTTCAAGGGCTTGAATATGAGATTTCATTGTCATTATTGTGGTTGCAATGTCATAATGAGCCTCCTGTGCCTTAAAGATGAGAGATGATAAGCTACTAATAATTGGCTCTGCTTCTTGTAGTGTGATAGGTTCTCCTCTCATGGCAGCTTTAGAAAGTAAAAGCTGGCAACTTCTGATCATCTGGCTTAGCTCCCATGCAAGGTGAAGATTGTTGTGCTCTTTGGCAATGATGACATAAGCCTTGGCAAGTGTCATTTGCTCTGCCAACTGTCGGGAAAATGAGGTGGCACTTAATATCTCCTCAGTATAATTAAAGGTCTCACGGACAACCGGCTCTGTTCTAGCAGTTTTCTCCTGTTAAAGGGAGGCAGAGAAGGATAAGTCCTCAAAACAATTAATCCAGAAACCAATGTTCAACAACATATAAACTGTTAGTACTCTCATTCACTTACATGTAACAATGTTTACATAACATATTATTACAATTTTGCAGTACTTATAAAATATGTAGTGGAAAACCCAAAAAAAAAAAAAAAGAAGAAGAAGAAAAGATTGCACAAGTACAATTTATTTAAAAGGATTGTATTGCACAAAGAGCAAAGAGGCCCAACACGGTCAAAAAATGTAATTGACTGCTACGTAAATAGCTTAAAGATGGACTTGTAAGATTTAATCACATTTATATGATTTTAATTGACCATTAACTCATCATATAATTTCAAAAGCCTCTGTGTGAACTGATCTATTTGTTTGCACCTAAAACAAGCAGAAGTCTAGAAACAAGCAACAGATCAATCAAGAAGTCCTTAAAAGAGTAAGGTTGGTTCAATATGCGGCTAATGATGAAAATCAGCAGCAACAGTAGTAGAATCTTGTTAGAGACCTTTAAAAAAATGTAGCTAAGAGATGTACCCACAAGGAGGCGGCACACGTGTTCTATAGTGAAGCCACTGTAATTCCAGGTCACTGAAGACAGTGAGAAGTACATTAGGCAGTGACAATAGAATGCTATAGCAGTGACACAGGTGTTGAAAAATTGGTTGCGGAAAAATCGTAGCTGTGGAGGTGAGCACGGTGATGAATTTAAAGAAATTTTCATCATAGTTTTCTTATGTAGCACCCGTAACATTAGAACCCATGAGAACTAGTAGAGAGTTTGATAATATCATTTTAAACACAGATAAATACTAACCAATGCCCTAAACATCATATTTTCCGGCCAATTCCGAAAATGCTTAAACGACTGAAATATATTCAAGCCTTCTATTTCATTTGGAAGATTTCAACTTACTCATTGATTAGAAAGTCACTCAAACAGGGAACAATAATCACCTAGCATCCCCTGGATATCCTAGCCAACTCCATGCCCAGCTTACAATAACTTCCTTTTCTTTTACTTTAAAGGAAGAAGATTAGCACAAAACTTCATAGCCTCTCTATAACACCAGATAATGCAATTTCCTACAACACTGTAATCAACATTCCTGAAGCAGCTATTGAAATTAAACCATATTCTTAAAATGTTCTTGCAAATTCTTTCATCCTCTCTTCATAGCATGTTAAAAGTAGATCAACAAACTTTGGAGATAACAAATGCTTTCTTTTTTTTTTTTTTTTTAAATCTTGGAGCAGAATGATTGTTTCAACATATGCAAAAAATAAAATCAAAATTCAGAGAGAGAGAGAGAGAGAGAAAGCTTTCCAGATGATGAACAAGATTCAAGAATATTCTATAGATCGATTAATGATCCCAAATGCATAGACGACTGGTAGACTAAAGCATTCTGCATACTCTATAAGATCATCACAGTAATAAGGGCTCAAACTAATGCAGAAGGACATAACAATCATGCATTCAGAGGACAAAAAGAAAGGTATTTGGCCTTTATGTAAGGGGAAAGAAGTTCAACCTTCTACAATTTCTAAAATAATGTATTAATGTGGACAAGAAAGCTACATAAGACAATAATTTTCAAATCAAAAATTGAAGAGAAATTTAATAGCTTGCTTTATGTGCAGTCACAAAAATAAGAAATATTAATAATAGAAAAATTGACCAAAGAAAATATTGCATACACATGATGCAAAAATCTCTGAATTATGAGGCTAATATTTATGAGATTGACATCATTTAACTCTTTGAATTTAAGGTCAATATGATCAAATGTAACCATGAGATTCATTTGAATGATGCAACTAGATTTTCACATGGCTAATTTCTCTCCTCAAAAGCAAATTTAATATAGACTGAAGAGAAAATATCAAGATTGGTTCTAAAAGTTTCTCCATGATTTCATAAGGAGATGATCCGAAAGGAAATCTAGATTTGGAGAATGGCTTAGATTTTGTGCAGTGAAAGAAATAAGAAATTTTAAAACAAATCTTAAATAATAAAATGAAAGCCGTGATAATAAATAAAATCCAAAATATCAGTAGTGAGGAGCCAAAAAGCACTATATAAAAGAATACCAATCCACTAAGAATATTGATTTAGGAAAAGGAGACTTATACAACAGTCATGAAAAAATATTGAGTGTCAAATCAAAGGGGAAAAGTGAATGCTAAGTTTTCCTTCCAGCACAAAATTTGTAGATCCATTGTTATTCTCTTGAGGCTCTGAATGAAACAAAGAATTTCAAATAGGTAAAAAATCTCTCCCTAAGCCATGCCTGAATTTTTCATTGCAGCCAGCTTTCCCTATCTATAACATTAAAACTCCCCTTCTTCCCTAACCCATGGAGAAAAATAAAGGCCATTTTTGTGTCCAAGAAGATACCAATGAAAACATAAGCTATCATTAATATGCAATCGATACTCTCAATCCAACCCTGTCTATTAATATCAATTTTCACTAAAGAGACAGTATGATGATCTCATAATTCCCCTTGATGTTTTGTTTAAGCAACCAACCACAAAAATGTGACAATTCTTGTCCGTCGTAAATATTGCCCACTAAACGCATCCATTTAGCGGTTTTAGGAACAACAGTATGATAACTGGCATCATCAACAACCAAATGAGTATGGTATTTAACAAGGCTGTGTTCATTTTTTAATTTATGAGCAGTAAGAAATTATCGATTCAAAAAACTCAAAGCTTGAAGGAATAGCTCCATCCAGTTGATTTACAGATCTAAAATCTAAACGATCGACAAGACTGCTTAGCATAGTACCTAAAAGTCAATAATTTCAATATAGAATATGTTTCCTCTAAAGATTATCATACAGAACTTCCAATTCTCAAAATGAACATATGTCACAAGGTAAGAGAGATCTTTTTATCAATTTTTGTCACGAAAATGAAAAAATGTCACATTTAAAAACCACAAAGCTTATTCACATTGACTCCTACAAAATGCTCTTTCATTTGGAGATCTAAGAGGTAGTAAGAGAGTTCAGATTGATAGAGTCCAACAACCCAATTGATAGAGTCCAACAACCCAATTAATAATTGAACATTTGTCAGCGAAACTCAAACCTGAAAGACACAACCAGGCCTCTGATACAAAGACCAGAAGACCGATATCGGAATGTTAACCCATTTTGAAAGACATATGTTTAGCAACAGTTTAACAAGTCAACATAGATGAAATCCAGTACATATGCCACATAATTTAACAACTAGAATATGAGAATAATATCGTGTTTACATCGAATACAGATACAAAACTTCCAAATTGCAAGAGGCAGGTTAATGGCATGTACAAGCGCAAACAAAAGTAGAATCTAAACAAAGACACTAAAACTCAATCTTTCCTGTCGTAAATAGTCATTCAAGTAGCATCAAAACTCCTAACCAATCCAAAGCACACATATAAACATTCCAAGCAGCAAGATCAGAAGGGCATCCCCAAAAACGACCCAACACAGAGAATTAAAACGACATCAAATCAATGAAAAATAGCAGACAACATTTATTAGATCAAATGAAATAAAAACAAGAAAAGGGTTCTCCCTCTGCTTACCTGTACTATCTTGTCAACCCGATCTTCATTATGATTGTGGTGAACTACAAACAAAACCAATCCTGCAAACAAGAACAGCCCGAGGAGAACCCAGATCCAAGCAGAAAACCTCCTCCGAACCGGGCGCCGATACTCGGCAGCCCGCCGCCGCATCTTTCGCTGATCCTCTCCACAATTCAACACCAAATCACGATTCCAAACCGACCCATTTACCAGATTTGATCAAGGAATCGATTCACATAAACAAAAAAAAAAAACAATCTTTCACCATCCCAAGTCTACATGAACACTAACACGTATCAAGAAACACGCAGACCAGAACAGTTTCAAGTAAGATATATTATATATATATTTTTTATTTTTTTGAATGTAAAGAAGAGTAAATGATTGAGTGAAGCTGTTATGATCTGATTACAGTAGAGAAATTAAAGAGTAAAAAAAATTTTAACCAAACAAGAGATTGTTTGTTTTGTTTGGTTTGTTGTTTTTTGATTTTGTAGACGTCAAGGTTGTTATACGGAGGGAAACAACATCCTCAGCCACCACATGAAACCCTGTGAACCGAAGTGATGGGTTAGTTTAGTCTTTACAATGTTTCTGTCAATTTAACATTACTTATATCATTCACTCACAACTCCATTTATTGCTCTCATTATTACCGCATTATCTCAAACATGCTCACCTTCATATATATACTTTATTACCTAATATTAAACAATTCAGACCAATTTTATTTTATTTAAAGAATTATTTTTTAATTCCTAATGTTGAATAAAATTCGTAAAAGTGAAAGAGAGATAACATACAAATTGATTATAACTTTTGTGTCGTTTCTTCTTTGAAGTCAGTTAATGTAACACTTTATTAAAAAGGAATATACTTAGCCTGCGTAAAGAAAAGCAAGTGTCATTTTATGATTGTAAATTCAATTCAATTTGTGGGTCAATTTTCCAAGACTTAAATATGTAGTCTAGAGGTTTGTTTTGCAGATGTCACATGATTCTCAAGAGTTAATCTAATATTTAAATATAAGCTTATTTTTCCAAAGTAATTTTACTTAAACTATTTTGATATTTGGGAAATTGACAGAGCGTGCGCATCCATCAATAGATTATCCATTGACCTACAACAACGGTTAAAAAATGCTCACTTATCAGTTTATTAACCAATTAATTAGTTAAATAATAAAAAAATCAAAAAGTAAAAGAAATAACCAAATTTAAGAAAGTGTTTTGAAAAATACAAATTTAATGTATCATTTGATTGCATAACCAAATTCAACAATGGGCAAAAATACTCTTATAAAAAAAAACTTAAAACCTCTACTCGTCAACCTATTACAGAATAACAAGTTGAAATACATTAACACGTTACATGTTAATGGTTGGTTAGGTACTGAAAAAATAAATCAATTATGGCTCATTTTGTGGTTATCCCCCCCCTTTTTTTTTTAATAACCAACACTTGATGTAAGAAAACATCCCAATATTTTTTTATGTACCGATTATGAAGTGTAGGGCATGCTAATGACTCATTCCTGATGCACTGCCATAGCTGTTCTTATCATAAGGGTGTCCCCGAGCTCCCTTGCTTGCATCCAATTATTTAACAAAACATTGAAAAAAAAATAACCTCATAAAATTCTATGTTAATTAAAATTAAATCACGATAATAATATTGGTGGATATAATAAAAGATCTAGTATTTATCATATGACACTTCAACAGAAAATAATTTCATATCTTAAAAGATTTCTAATAAGGTCCCACCACAGAATCTTCAAAATTCACTATTGGCCAGTACAAAAATTATAAATTATACTACAAGAAGAAGCTATAGTTAAAAAGTGATTTGGTTGCCACATGACATGAGAACTCCGTTGATTTCTAGCTTTAAATGCCAGACATGTCCTAACCCAACTGGGCTCTCTGAAGGGCCCCATGAGATCCAACCGGAATTACCACATTGACGACATTTCATAAACACCCCTAAATATGTCAAATAATATTGTTATGTTTTTTCTTCCTATGTTACTCTTATCTTTAATTTAAGATAACTGTTGAAAAATAAATGAATGAAAGCATTAAAAGCATTATTTTATTGATAATTTAAATAATAAAATAATCAAAATTATAAAATATATATAATACCTTTATTATGTGTACATTTTTTTCTTGAATAAACGGTCTATATTGGGGGTATTTATATTTTTATCTAAATAATGGTTAATGGTTACTTAGCCTGCCTTGTAAGGTTGTCTAAGTCCTTCCCAATCCCAAAACACCCATTCATTTATTTATATATAATTTAGTTAACATAGAAGCTTGCATTTTACAATGAAAAATGAAACATAATATTTATAACTTTTTCATCAACTTATTACAATAAAATTTAAAAAAAATGTGTATACTAATAGGAATATAATATGAAAATGAATTTTATACTTTTGCTTCTGGTAAATTTTCAATCTGTAATTTGCTAACAAGAGAATTCTTTATTCTATTTAAAGTTTATTAATATAACTGAACAAAAAATTGTGAAATTTACTAGTTATAGATTAAATTTTCTCCCAAAAGAATTTGAAAAACTTGCATTAAAAAATATAAATACAAGGTTGAAGAAACTAAAGCAAACAGCCTTCAGATAAGAACTCTAGTCAAGCGAGCCATCATCAAATTGCAACACAAAGTTTATGCGCTTAGACTGTCGAGGTTTCAACCTATGTGCACGGGGGAGAAGAGATATTTTTTTCTCTTATTGATCATGGCAAACAAAGTACAAGAGCTTAGCATAAAAGGAGATTATAAAGATTTGTTTATGGTAGGAATCTCAATATTGTAAAATTAGAAATAAGAAATCTACCAAATCAATAACGTAAGTAAATTTCCTCTTCTCTACCAACACTCCCCCTCAAGGTGGTGCGAAATATTAAGAGGGCCCAACTGAACAATATCTCTTGAAACTTTTTTGTTGTTAAGCTCTTTCTAAAGCTGTCAGCCAACTATTAATCATTGCGAGCCAAAGGCATATAAATTACATTGGTTTACACCTTGTTACGAACAAAATGACAATCAACTTTGACATTGTTTGTTCGTTCATGAAAGACTAGGTTTGAAGCAATATGAAGAGCAACTTGATTATCACAAACCAATTTATTTGGACCTAGTGGACAAAAAAATTCAAGTCAGTTAACAAAGCTCTAAGCCTAATGATTTCACTAGTCATAATAGCCATGGCATGATATTCTGCCTTTGCACTTGACTTAGCTACTATATTTTGTTTCGTACTCTTCCATGTGACCAAATTCCCTTAAACAAATGTACAATATCCTGTTGTTAATCTACGATTAATTAGACATCCTGCTAAGGCTTTTTTTTTTTTGGAAAAGTTACTTAGTAAAATAGATCCAAAAAATTATAATGTACAAAAATCCGAGGGGCATACCCCAAGAATTACAAATAGGGCATAAAGTCCAAACAAACAATCCACCAAAAGATAGAAAATAAAGGCCACAAGTGGCCTAAACAAAGTAAAAAAAAGGCCACAAATGGCCTTAACAACATAAATGAGAAATGACCACAAACGATTCAAATCAAAAAAATACAAGAGCTTTAACCCTTCTTATTTTTCTTCTTCTTAACCTTTTGTACAGGGGTAGCCGGGGTGTCTGAATGATCATGATCAATCATATTAGATTGATCTTCATCGCTTAGCCTATTTAAAGGCTCAAAACGAGAGGGAGAAGACTCAGGAGGTTGTCCTGTATTTATTCGCCCTGATGAAACGGATGCCTCACGATTAATAGAACACTGGATAGTACCTAAAAGCCTACCCTGGTCAGTCGCAGAAGGAGATAAAGAGTCAGAATTTGAGATTGACTCTACGCTCGAAGTTGTAGCCGTCTTAGGAGGAACAACTTGCACTAGAGAATCTGCTGGAATAGCAACAAGTTTTGAACTCTCAACGACCTTTGTCACAACCTTACCCGAAGTCAAAGGGGTACCATCGGAAGAGGTGCCATCAGGGTTGCTAGCCTCATTCTTATCCTGACCTGAAGTCTTTACCGGTTCTGAACAACGGTGTCCAAACTTACAACATTTGGAGCAACGTTTTGGAACCCACTCATACTCAACTTGAATTTGGATGGGCTCAGGAGAAAGCTTGCATATGAACTCAAAGTTCTGAATTAGAGGGTGTTTTGCATCGAGAAGAACACATACCCTCGCATACTCCAATCTGAAAAGATCAGAAGTCGTCTTGTCACAATATAAAGGTTCTCCAACCATGCTGAAGACAATGCTAAGACCTTTGGTTGTCCACAAAGGGAACGACAGGCCATATAATTGAATCCAAACAGGAATATATCTCAATTGATTTGTATTAAAATCTAAATGCGGGTTCCAAGGTTGCAAGACAATTGTTTTACCTCCAGTTAAGGCAACATCCACATAAGTTGAGATAGATGTATGACCATTCTTTTGTATCCATATACCTTTTCTTGGTGAACCCTTTAGATATTGCAAAATTGTAGTCAACAATTTTCACTCTTGTACTTAATTTGGTATATCCAACATTAGACAATGATTTTCTTTCCAGGTGGCAATTTGACAATCTTCAATGTATTGCCATCATCAAGTGCATGGAGTTCTTCCTACATAGCTTTCCTTCCAGGTTAAACCAGAGTTAGCTTCTTTAACCTTTTTGGTTCTTGATTGCTAGACAATGACGTAAGAAAAGCTGCATGAGAAGCATTTACATTTGCATATGTCAAATAATTCTACAATGGATATGAAACCGTATGATAGATAAAGAAATCCTTCATTCTTTTTGGTGGCCAAATCTGTCTACTTGTTCTTTATAAGGGTTGTTGATATAAAGACAACTCACTACTTGCTATTTGAGAAGATGTAATATCTGGTTTTAAGCTTCATTGACTTGTTAACCATCTTTCTTTGAATAAGATGTGTTGTCAAATGTAAAAGTAGGTAAGGCAACAGAATCAAATAAAAACTTCCCCTGAGATTGATTCCTACTATGATCTTCTGATAGAAAGAAAGTTTATGTCTCAACAAATTGAACATCATGTGAAATAACAAGCTTTCTAGTTGCAAAATTATAGTAAATGTAACCTGTAAGCATTGATTTCGTGCTTATGGTTTAGGCTTCATAGTGAAGAGGTTTGGCCTAATGATGTGAACTGGACAAATACTGAGTAATGTAGACCTTTGATTTGAAAAACAATAGAAAAATGCCCTAAACACCCAAAACCAGCCCAAAATACAAACCCACACACATAAAAACGAAGATGAGCCCAAAAATACTTTACATACCCCAGGGAATTCTAAGAAAACCCAAAATATATGGGCTGGGCCCAAACAAAGCCCAAAAGCCCACAAAGAGAAGCCCAAGATTGTGTCTAAAAGTCAAATTGGATTGCGCATGAAGAAGAACATGTGCGCACATGGCCCACACCTGAAAAGAGCATCGCTGTGCCTGAAAGAGGAGGGGCCCCCCTAAAAATGGCCGTTGCGTGTGTGTTCTACACATGTGCACCTCCTCCCTACCACAATTCAGACCATTTCTCTATTCTTGCATCAATTGTTCACCTCGGTTTTTATGCCAACTTTGTAGAAATTTCATTTCAACCCCGCATTATCCACTTTCTTTATATTTTCATACAAATACACCCCCAACCATAAATACTTTCAAGTCTTTTTTTTTCTTTCTGAACTTCATACAAATACCCCCATTTTCAATTAGTTTTCAAACAATCAACCACAAACACTTAATACTCGGTAAAGTCTGAGGGCAAATCACCACATTTCCTCTCCTGTCTTATCATTTTAATTGCATTTTTTTATGATTTGTGTTAGAATGGAGATTAGGTGAATACAGGTGTGTGGTGGTGGATTGGCGATGGCCGATAGGAAACCATCACTATAATGGGCCTTTACTTTATTATTCACTGTTTATTTTTGTTACATTTTGTTTATTTGTTCATTTTATTGCATTTTTATCTCTATCGCCCTTTATTTTTTTGTTATTAATTTATTGCATTTGTATTTCGTTGCATTTATTTTCTGCACTTGTTTACTTTACTGCCTTTTATTTTTACTACAATTGACTTTATCGCCCTTTTGATTATTGCAATTTATTTTATCGCATTTTTAATGACCTTTACATTTTCGCACTTTATTTTTGCCGTACCTTCATTTTATTGTCTTTTATTCTACTTTATTGCCATCAGATGGATGCCATTCAAGCCATGAATGGTAGGCTAAATTGTTGCCACGGGTACTATTTACTCAATGAATAGACACCTGTCTCGGTTTGTCAAAACATATGAGACACCGTTTAATCCCTAAATGGGCGTTATAACTAAACGGATTGTGTGGTGAGTCGCGTTACCAAATTCTTGGGTAGCGTTTGTCCTCCATGGCACAATAACTCTTCTCTTTCACTACGTTCGCATGATAGCCGATGTCTCTATCTATTATCTATCTTGTCTAAATGGCATGATAACGGTTGGACCGGGTAGACCCACACTGATGTGGAGGAATACGATTTGGAGAACAACAATTTTAAAGTATTGATTGAAAAAGGTAGGCTCACAATTACTGGTGAGAAACCCCAATTTAGTGGAGATTGATGAGCATAAGGATAGTTGGACGGTGGATGGAGCCACGATGATTGGTGGCAAATCCACTTTCCAATGGCAGAGTCATTGAGTTTGGAATGAGGAATAGAAGTGTTAATTAATTTATTGCATTTTATCTGTTGGTACTTTACTTTCACTACACTTATTTATGCTCAATTTCTATGATCCCTTTTTCAGCTTTCCCTGTATTTACAATTCACTATACTTTGTCTCTATGAATACTTATGAACTGCTTCACCTCGCATGTAATAATTTAGATAAAACCAGTCATGTGCATTAAAACAAATTTAGGATCAAGATAGATGGCACTTGATTGACTGAAACCTCAAACTCGATATACCCTATGGAGGCTGGATTTTGTCCTCGATTTGTACCTAACTTCCTAAACCTGACTCTGACGGGATGATGGGTAGTTGGGTCCTAATGCAAGGGTTTGGTTTATCATAATCCAACTATTTTCCACGGTTAGTTACATGGGTGGCAACTTCGATGATCTCCAAAACTTATCTCTATGACTTGTTCTGTGGTACCCTCAAGTGCTGAAAGGCCTTGGAGATTAATGCGATGGTCACAATTGCTTGGAGTGGAATGGAAGCCCTACTCACAGTGGTGACTCCACTAGGGACAAGAAAGAAGTTGATTCTAATTAGAAATGTTAAGTATTATAGTTTTCTTCTATTTATTATTATCTTTTACATCACTACATTTTTACACACACTGTACACATCATGCCTTCTATCAGCTGCGTGGCATTGGTGTGAGAAGTCTTCATATCCCACTCAAGCCTTGGAAAACTCATGTCAGTGTCACCACCTCTGAGCATGTATTGCTTTGGTGGTATAAAAAGAGATCGACCCAAGGAGGCATCTCTTGTTCAGGGGAGTCCAGACCATGGAACCTTGTTGACTTAGCTCATGTTGTTAACTTATCTTGCTTCCCCTTAGGAGCACCAGATTTTTGCTTAACATGGATATGAGCCTTTCAAAACCAAAAAGCACCATCCACAGACTATCTATTTTCCATGTAAAACATTGTGTAACTGAAAGATCGATTCATCATCATGAATCCATGATCATTTGAGATCAGTTATCATGGATTCATTGTTGAGTCAGGTTTGGTTAATCGTACGTCTACTGCATGAGCTTATATCGTGCGTGACCAAGAACCTGACTCTTTAACAATAAGCCCATGACGACTTAGGATTAGTTGTCACATATTCATTACCAGAGCCAATTCAATCAGTTACACATTGTCTACATGAATCACACACAATCCATGAATTATGAAACTCTTTTTGACATCTACTTATTCACTCACAAAACAATAATCCAAGGCTATGTAATATCCACGTATAGTTTAGAGGGTACTCAGACATCACAAAGCCTAAACTAAGATGTGAGTGACAAAGCTATTGAGGTTTCACAGCTAAATGGTTAGAAGAATAATATCAGTTGATCTAAGAAAGAGCTCTATAACAGATCCCATGTCCCATGTTGACATTCTGGGGTTAGGCAAAAAATCCTAAGGAGAGAGACTGAACCTCATATGAGAGAAATAAGGTCAGGAGGTCGTTCTATTATATCTATTTTTGTGCTCTTTTCTATACAAGCATTGCATTTATGCATACATGCATACATGTACCACACTAACTACTTTGTATTGTAGCTATCATAGCTTGGACTAGGAAAGGGAAAAGACTCGAATGTGTAAAAGCTTTAGCAAACATGGCAGACCAAGATGAAAGGTTTCAAAGTGGATGAAAACATAGAGAATGTAAATCGACGGATGGATCAATTGATGGAATTGATCTCTAGAAACAATGGTAATTCTGCTGGGAACACTCTAGGAAACCCACATGGGCACACTGAGAACCCTCATGTTTTGGATAATAAGGGTGGAGAAGGCCATGATGAGGATAATGTCGAAGGCTTCTTTGACGAGGAAGAATACAGACGGGCCAAGGAAGAGAAATAGATAGAGGTCATAAAGAAACTAGCTAAGGACATGGAAAAAGTCTACACTCTCATGAAGAGAAAGGGAGCTGAAAGGCTCAAAGATCTAAAAGATATAAAGCTGATGGCGGAATGCAGTCTCCTCTTCAAGTTTAAGATGTCAGAATTTGCTAGGTTTGATGGTAAAGGGGACCTAGGATCCTTCCTTAGGAGATATGTGACAATGATGGGCACTAGGCTCTCCAAAGAAATGGTATTGCAAATGTTTGTTTACTACATGGATGGCGAGGCCATGGAATTAGCTTAAGAAGGAATACTGGCAAGCAAGAGTAAAGATGAGATGCCAGCAGTGAGAATGTGAGTAAAGATAGTAGGAAGAGGAAAGCAAAAAGAATAAAAGAAGTAAGGTGTGAACAGGGCTTTCATCTCGCTAAAGCATTTGCGACCATGACACTTTGTCAAAGCTTCTTTTAAGACTGAAGGGAATACAAACAAGCCATGGGCATGTCTAAAAAATGGAGTCGCCACCTAATTTTCTACTAGATAAATGGATGATAGTAATTCGATCCCTTGCTTCAGGACTTAAACTGCCCTCATCCCTTCGGAGATGGCTTTGGGAAGTTAGGTATGAGCCATTTGGCCCGCCCGGATATATGTTTGGCCTCTACTATGGTATACCAAATAAGTATAGTTTTACTTTGTTATATAGTTTGCTTAAGTTGTTCATTTTATGCATACATTATTCATTTTATCTTCTTAAAGCATATAAGATGATTTTCAATCAAAGCAATTGTCTATTCATATGTAGAAAGAGATGAGGAGAATAGATTACATTTCTTTGAAAACATGGGGATAGGCTAGAGGATTACATCAATTTATTCTTCAATAAATAAAGTGAATTCTACTTCTAAACACTTCAAAATATTCATTCATTCATAGCATGCAATTCAACTATTAAGTGTAATCAATCAATTTGAGACTTGATAAATAGTGATTCCTCACCACCATATATGAGTATATTCAATGTTTATCAAGCCTCTTCAAGTATACATTCATCATGAATTCATAATTATTCAATCAATTATTCTAAGTGATGGTTCCTCACCATCAAATGTGAGTCCACCACCACTTCATGGCATATTTCAATCATATTTCTAATCATGGCAATTATTTATAATAAATCAACCAAAATACTAAACAAAGCCAACTAAAATCATGGCAATTCTACCTAGATTTGATGATTCTATCATAGCATTCTAGCCTACACATGGCAATTATAGTCTAAATATGGCAATTCTAGCCTAATCATATCAATTGTAGTAAAACATGACATTTCTAGCCTAAATTCATGACAATCAAGTCTAATTCAATCAATTATAGCCAAATATGGCTATTTTAGCCTAATTCAATAAATCAAGATAAACATGACAATTTCAATCAATCAAGGCAATTCTTGCCTAATTCTATGATTCTTCCTAGCTTGTTTCAAAACAATCATAAGTTTGACACTTAATCGTAATTCTAAACATGTGCTCTTAAGCATGATTCTAAATAAGAAATAAAGAATCCTAGCATGATTCTAAATAAGGCTCGATGACTTATCTTGACATATGTTTCTATCTTGTAAAACAAACAAGGGTTAAACAATTCATATAAAACCTAAACATACTTCTAAGTATTAAAATAAATCCTAAACATGCTAATTCTAAGCATAATCAAATTTAAATATGCTTATTCTAAAGCAAGAATATTAAACAAGAAAAGAGGAGGGAAAAGAGAGAACTGTTCTTAAGATATACCCTTTCCAAGTTTAGAGCAATAAGAGTGCCTCAATAAATATTTAAACTAGAAAAAACTCTTTGAATTCTCAAGTGTATCTTAGATAGGAAGAGAAGAGATTTTTGGATCTTGAAAAGTGAGCCAAGGGTTTGTTTATATAGAAAAGATTAGGTTTAAAAAAAGAAGCAAAAATAAAAAATGGAAGTTTTTTATTGAAACTTTCCAAAAGTTTGAAGGGGAGTGCCGCCTATTTGTCGAGGGATCGCCAGCCGGTGGTGGGACTATCGGTTGGTGGTTCACCCATAGTTGGCCAGTGGTGGCCCACCAATCCCTCATGCTTCTATTGTTTTCAATTAGGCCCCCTCTTTGACCTTCATTTATTCAATTATGCAAAACTCATAGAATCCAACTCCCATTTGTGATGGTAACGTTTTGTGAAAACTAGACATTTGTAGCTTTGCAACAACATATGGCTTATGATTAGATTCCTTCTGGATTGATTTCTGTGAATTTTCAAATTCGAGTATCAGTTTTCTAAGCTTTTGATAGGTTTCTCCTCAACTCACTTCTCTTTGCATCCAAGGCTATTTCAATCATTTTCATTGCTCAACACTCGTCTTTGTTTCATCATCGAGCCTCAAAAATCAATTGTCTAGAAGTGTATCCTAGAGGGAGAGAGAGAGTATTTTTGGATGGCCTAGGAAGTGTGCCAAAGGTATACTTATGTAGGCTTTCTTTGGAATGAAATATTTGATAAAAAACTAATGTGGGCCTTTGATGAACAGTATTGGTGAATAGTACTAATATGAATAGTGCCAACCAGTGGTGAATAGTATCACCGGTGGTGAACAGTACCTCTGGGTAAATAGTACACTTTAAGTCAGCTATATTCAATCAACCATAGCTTTTTGTACAAAATTCTAATTTACAATCAATAAATTTCTATAAAACTAGACATTTGGAGCTTGGCAATGGTATATGACTTGTTGTTTGGTTCTTTGTATATTGGTTTCTATGATTTTTTGAAGTTAAACATTGGTTTTCTAGGTTTTGGTTCTTTGGTTTTTCACACTTTTCTCCATTCAAGGCTCTCTTGGGGCATTTCATATTGATCAACACATGTCTGTGTCCGTGTCCGTGTTTCCGTCATCAGGCTAAAAAAGTGTCTACACAAGGGCTTTTGCTAGAAAGTGAAAAGCTATGAAAGGAGCTAGGAAGTATATTGAAGAAGAGTGGAAGTATCCAAGCAGCAATGAGGAGAGTGAAGGAAGTACAGAGCCATTATAGGCCACTAGAGGAGGAAGAAGGGCAAGACAATTAAATGCCCAATGGAAGATGAAGAGGCGTTTATGATCAATTTAGGAGTTCCAATGGTCCAAATCGGAGGGGAATGGGTAGAAGTGGCTTCAGTTAGGCTGAAAGAATGGGTCATGATAGGGTCTATAGACACTAAATTTTTGAGGCTTGATGATGAAATGAAGATGAATATCGAGTAATGAAAATGATCAAAATGCCCTTAGAAGCCAAGAAAAGAAAGGTGAGAAGGAATCGATGAAATGTCTCAGAAACTAACATGTGAGTTCAAAAAATCACATAAATTAATCCAAAAGGAATATGCTAATGAGTCATATACTGTTACGAAGCTATTTGATGTCTAGTTTTGTAAAAATTTATGGATTGTGACTCGGAGTTGAACTCAAAAAGTTATGCATGATCGAACAGATGAAGGTTAGAAGGGGTTGCACTATAAAGTGCCAAAATAGGAAGGACCAAAGGAGAACAACTGTGCAACTATTGACCGACAGCTACTCAGCGATTTGCCAACAACTGCCCGATTGGTCACCCTATAATTTTGGAAAATCTCATTATAAATCTTCCTATTTTGATTTTTAACTCCTTTTTCAACTTCAACCTTCAACTATATAAACCCCCCATTGGCTCACTTTTAAGGACACCGATTATTGAGAATAATCATCCATTCTCCCTCTTGAAGACACACTTGAGAATTCTAGAAGTCTTTTCTAGTTTAACGATTTTTAGCCATTTTATTGCTTTAAACCCAAAAAAGATACGTCTTGAGAGTAGTCCTCTCTTCGCCCTCATATTTTCTTGTTTACTTTTCTTGCTTAGAATTAAGCATGTTTAAGGTTTATTTTGGTTAGAATAAGCATGTTGATTATTTAATTTAATGCTTAGAAGCATGTTTAGCATTTTATGAATTGCTTAACCTTTTTATTTGTTTTGTGAGATGGATAAACATGTCCAGGTAAGTCCGCTTTCCCTTCTTTATTAGAAACTTATTTAGGAATTTAATTTTTTTGCGAATGCATAGAATCATGCTTAGGAGCAAATGTCTAGAATCATGCTTAAGAGCATATGATTAGAATCATGCTAGGAGAACTTATGAGTGCTTTGATATATGTTAAAAAATAGCATAGAATAGATAAGGATTACCAAATTATCCTTTGAATGTTTTGATTGGGCTAGAAGAGCCTTGTTTGATTTCAATTGTTTGAATTAGGCTAGAAATGCCATGATTAGGCTAGAATATACCATGATAACCATGCTTAGGCTAGAAACGCCATGATCCTTAATAAATTGATATGAATTATGCTAGAATAGCAATTGCCATGATAGAATTATCGAATCTAGGTTGAAATGCCATGATATTAGATTATGGGCTTGTATTGAATTTTAATTAATTGATTTACTATTGAATGTGTCATGATAAAAAGTGCTATTATATGATGCCATGAAGTGGTGGTGGACTCACATTGATGGTGAGGGACCATCACTTATAATTAGATGAATGTATACTTTATATAATTTATTTTATTGTTGAAGAACAAAGCAATGTAATCCTCTTCCCTTTCCCCTATGTTTGAACGAAACGTAATATATTCTCCTCCATCGTTCTATGTATGAATATACTATTGCTTTGGTTGAATATGCCTCATATGATTAATGAAGATAAAACTTGAAATGTGTTCATAAAATGAACAATCTTAAGTAGACTGTATATCAATATGAGATATTGATGCGTTCGAAACTAGCAAGTATACTAGTCGCACAAGTAATAAAGTGATGAGTGAGATATCGTTCCCACGAGGATTGATTCTAATTAAATTTGTTATTTTTCAGCAACAATAAACTAAATATGGGGGGTTTTGTTGAATGATAATTAAACTGAATACGAAGGCAAATAAAAAATAACACAACACAATATTAAATGAATTGAAAATTCAATGAGAGACACTTGGTTAAGGGTTCTTTCTCTGCCACAAGATATGAATTTGTGAATTAACATAGAATTGTATTCTAATTACAGCATTGAAGTTATCAACCGTAGATAACAACAAGCTCTGTTATCCCAATCTTTCCTTACTTTGGTGTTAAATAAAACAAGCTCTTTATTTAATCTCTATCCATTAAACAACCTAGAACAAGCTCTCTAAGTTTAATTCAATAGAAGCATTACGATGAGAAAGATAGGTTTATCTAAGCAATAATCACACAAGTTCGGATTATTTAACCTAGGTTGTATTTTCCAAGTGCAATCTCTGAACACAATTTTGCTACTAATGATTGGAAATTCATGACAATTACGGATCAAGATTTCGAATCTAGCAATAGACAACAACAGATTATATTCAGTTGGCCATTCCAAATACAATCAGTAAGCAATCATAAGCATTAGATATGGGAAAATACAAGCAACTTCAATTAGAGAATTGGATAACAATTTCTTGCACAATCAACTCACAAAATCCATATCAAGGGCTTTGAAATCACCCTCAACCAATTCAGATTTAGTTACGCATATTTAATCAGAATAACAAATACAATACAGAGAAATTCCAGAATTGAAAAGGAAAGAAAGAACTAAGCAAAATCTTTGAAAATCTTCTTTGTAGATGAATCTTCTTGGAATTGTAGTTCCTCCTCTTTCAAAATCTTCTTTCTCCTTCAAGAACTCCAAGGGATGAGAGAAATCCAGAAATGCAGCTCCTCCCACGTTTTGCCCTCTTCAAGTTATGAAAATAAAACCCTAAAATGTGTTTAAATACTCTGCTACAGTAACGTGCTACAGTGTCCCGTATTATACATGCTACAGTGATGTGTGGAATTACATTTCTACACTTCTAACACTGTTTTGATTACAACTTTCGGTACACTGAATGGATTCATAAACCGTAAATTTCTCCAAAAAGTAGACTTCGAGAGCTTTTCAACGGTATATGATATGTCATCGGGTTCATTGTAGATCAATACAATTAAATCCGAGAAGATGGTTGACTAGCAGAGGTGAAAATGAAGGGTTTTACTCCATTTTTGTGCAAGTTGCTCCAAAACTCCTACAAACATCAAAACCACACAAAAACATAAAAATACCAAGGAATATAGCAAAGAAACATAAGAAGTCTTTGGCTCCATTTAACCTCTAGATGACTCATGTTGGTGTCACCACCTTTGAGTACGTACCATCAAATTGATATAAAAGGAGATCGACCCAAGGAGGAATCTCTCCCTCGAAGGGGCCTAGACCATATCCCATCTAGAAAAATCTAAAAATTTTCAATAGGATAAATGTCCAAAACCTATGTCAAAATGTATGTCTATGGATGCAAATTTCTCATGGTTAGAATAACATCAACTCAAATCTCATGGAACCATGAACAGATGCCACATGTTGAGTCATCCATAAGAACAAATTGGGGACATGTGCCATGGGTTAGGGTTATCATGATGTTTAAAAAGCCATGTTATGATAATCATGGAGAATCCAACATCAATATGATTGTTAGAAATAGGTGAGAGAATCTCTTATTCCCAGATCCCATGATGATGACTTGGAAAGAGGCCAAAAATCCTAGGAACAGAGACTCAACTCTACGTGTGTGGAAGAGATAAGGTTGGAAGGCTGAAAACATTTCGATGCCCTTGTGTGACCATGCACTATATCATGCATACATGCATGCATGCGTGGTATTAACACATTTGTTTTGCAGCCATCATAGCTTGCGTTAAAAGAGGTGATTGTTTGACAAGACAAGAGGAACTAGTTGACAAAATGGCTGCACCCAACAACAACAATACTAAAATGGCCCAATGAAGAGCTGATATGACTGCACTCCAACAACAAGTGGCCTAACTCATTGAAACACTCTAAAATGGGCCCAACTGTATGAACTAGCTGCCATCCGTGGGTTATGATGATGATGATGGTGAGACTAGCCAAGGTAGAGATAAGGGGAAAAGCCCAATCAATCAAGAAAAACCCAAATCGGTCAAGCAGTTAGCCAAGGACATGGAGAAGGTCTAATCTATCTTGAAGAAGAAGGGGTTGAAAGGGGTCAAAGACCTGGACGATATCCTACTCATTAGAGACAATGATTTGCTGCCAAAGTTTTGCGTACTAGACTTGCCCAATTCAATGGAGAGGGCAACCCCAAGACGTACTTGAGATAGTATACAATTGTCATGGCCACCATTCTTTTGTCAAAGCAGTACATCTTGAAGTACTTTATGCTATCTTTAAAAGATGATACGATAGTATAGTACCATGACCTCCCTAAGAGAGTTTGAGAGGATTAGGAGGAGCTTTTTGAACAGTTTGTAGAGTAGTACTACCACAATACCCAACTGGGGGTAACCTTTAGGGACTTGGAGACGACATGTCAGAAGTCCAACGAGACCTTCTCAGAGTATCTAGTCTATTGGAGGGCTAAGGCCACCAAGATGACCACTAGGCCTGCAAAGAAGGACCAGGTCCACATGGTAATTAATGGAGCCTATGCTTTCATTAGTGACAGTCTTGCGGGCTTCTCTATCAAAATATTTAAAGACTTGTATGAGTCAGGTATTTATATAGAAGATTTGGAGGCTAGGCAAAAAAGAAACATAATAGCTACCGGAGAAGAAGTCAGGGGCAGTATCACCAAGCTAATGGGTCTAGCACGAGGCACGTAGAGGTGGAAGCGGTCACCCCACAAAGAAAGTTTCGTCGTTTGGGGAGACTATTGTCCAAGATCTTTACAAGATTGAGAGCCAAAAGGATCTTATAGCTATTGCCACCAAGAGAGCTTCCAAATCCATTGCCAAGGAATTGGAGGCATCACGAGAAGTGTGAATTCCACCAAGTGACCAGGCATAATACTGATGATTAAACTCGTCTTCATTACAAGATTTGAGAATTGATCAACAAGGGCCAGATTCCTGACCTAGAGACATATGAGCCCAATACGAGAAGCATTTCACTACCCAAATATAATTGGGTACCTCCTTCAATGATCAACATGATTGGATCGGGCTTGACTAAGAAGCAAGTCATGAAATCATTTGAAGAAAGGAGAACAAGTAGGGTCGAGAGAGTCGAAAGAAGAGAGAAGTCTAAGCTTGAACAACAAAAAGGGTCCACTAGAAAGGTGGCCACAAAGAAGAAGCCTAAGATTGAAAAACTCAAGGTCGCAAAGCCCAAAGTTAAGGAGCCCAAAGAAGAAGAGCCCAAGTAGATGATTAAGAAGGCAAAAGATGAGCCTATTCCTTTGGCAGCCAAGATCTACACCAAGAAGGGTGGATGGACCAACATTGCACTGAAGGAAGCCAAACAAATTTTGGAGTTGAGTTTTGTGTACCTTAGTGACCAAGAGGAGGAAAAGTTAGAAGAAGAAGAAAAAAAAGAAAAAGAAGTTGAGGTGACTTCAACCAAGAAGAAGTCCACATCATCGAGTGCCTTTGCTAAAAAACGGATGGCTAGTAAAGGGGCTAGAAAAGGCCCACCACCTAGAAGACTAAAAGTGGAGAAGGGTAGAGAAGCTAGGAAAGGGAAATAAGTTGAGAATCTTGTGAGAAGGGAAAGCTTACCTAGAAGGTGTGAAGAAGTGAGAGTCATGGATAGTTAGGATGACATTCCCAAAGTCAAAACCCTTCCAAACTTTTGGGTTGACTTTAGCAGTGATGAAGAAGAAGAGAGAGTGAGAATTAACGAGGAAACACTTAAGGGCAAGAGTGAGAATGTACAAGGAATAATAAAGAGTGGTAGATTTTGTTGACCCAGGTATGGCAACCCAAGAGGGGGGGTGAATTGGGTTTTTATTTATCAAAACGGATTTAGAAAACTTTTCTTGAAAGATCAAAATTATTTAACTCTTTCTTTGAGAATAAAGGTGAAGAAGATGAAAATAGAATGCAATCAAGAGAATAGAAATGAAGAACAATCACAAGTGCAAGTTAATGTAAAGAGATAGGGATAGAGAGAGTGCAAACTCAATTTACGTGGTTCGGCAAACCTTGCCTACGTCCACGGGCTCCTAGCTCCACGAGCTAAGCTTTCCACTAAGTTGTAGAAATCTTTACAACTTGCTTGATGAACAACCTCACCAAGACTTTTTCTTCCAACTCTTGATAACACCACACCAAGAGTTCTTCTTGATGAACAACCTCACCAAGGCAACTTCCTTCAACCCTTGATAACACCACACCAAGAGTTCTTCTTGATGAACAACCTCACCAAGGCAACTTCCTTCAACCCTTGATAACACCACACCAAGAGTTCTTCTTGATGAACAACCTCACCAAGGCAACTTCCTTCAACTCTTGATAACACCACACCAAGAGTTCTTCTTGATGAACAACCTCACCAAGGCAACTTCCTTCAACCCTTGATAACACCACAACAAGAGTTCTCTCAAGGATAACTATTATCCTTTACAAGAATATCTCACTCTCACCACAATACAAGAACAAGGATAATTTTTACAACAAAAGTACAACTCTCTTCAAAGAGTAGATAAATAATATAAAAGCTCTCTATACTTGATATTTCTCTTGCTTTTTGCTTGATAAAATGCTTCTCTTGCACTTCTTGTCTTGCTGAATGCATGGGAGAAGGGCTCATTTTATAGGCAAATGAGATGAACTTGAGCAAGTGAAGACACCATCTCCAAATTTTCTGCCCACCATAAAAACCGTAATCTTGTCTGCCATTTTTGTCAATGTTCCGTTTGAAATTTGAAAATCTGTAAAACATAAAAGATCTGTACATTTGAATAAGCTTTCCAACGCATCAAGAACCAAGTCATTTGGATATCTGTAGCTCAAGATATGGCCAAAATACCATTCGGTACTCAAGTGACTTGATTTTTCTTTCATGTGTCTGTCCACTGACTTGAATGATAATTATGTCAGCCTTCCGTTTGAAATTTGAATTTCTTCAAAACATAAAAGATCTTCATATTTGAATAAGCTTTCCAAAACATTAAGATTCAAAGAATTTGGATATCTCTATCTTAAGATATGGCCAAAAAACACCATTCGGTGCTCATGTGAGTTGATGTTTCTTCTCTGTGTCAGTCCACCGAATTGCATGTCAATTATGTCATCCTTCCATTGAAATTTGAATTTCTTCAAAAAATATGAAATTTGCCCCATTAAGTCATGTTTCTAATGCCACAAGAATCAAGTCATTTTGATTTTTCTAGCTCAAGATATGTCCAAAGGAGTATTCGGTGCTCATGTCAGCTGCTTCCATTTGTCTTTCAACTTGCATGATGATTTGGACAACCTTGCACTTGAAATTTGAATTTCATTAAAACATATGAAATGTTATAAATTGAGTAAGCTTTCCAAAGGCTCAAGAATCACGTCATTTGGATATTTGTAGAGATATATATGACCAATTGATTGAACATTGCTCATGTGTCACATTCCTTGAGTCAATCCTTGTTCTTAAACTTTGGTGCCTTTAACATGTAGTCTTCTCCTTAGCTTCAACACTTCATTTTAATAAGCCTCTTCTTGATTTTAAAATTATTTCAATGATCTTACTCTTGCACATAAATAAACATGTTAGTAAATCTCAATTAATCAATGTGTATTGTTATCATCAAAATTATCATGTAGCCTTAGGGCTAACAGATTTTACCATAAGAGTGAGAAGCAAAAGTCAATCAAGAAAGAGAAGACTATTGAGAAAGGCAAAGAAATTGCCAAGGTAGGAACCAAAGAAGAAGAGGATCAAGCGATCAAACAATTAAAAAGGACCCAAATGAATGCTAGCATTCGAGACTTGTTAATTTTATCCCAAAAGCATAGAGAAGCCAAGGTGTAGGCTTTGGTAGAGGTCGAGATATCAATGGCTGCTACTCCAAATAAGATCATATCTACTATGATCAGAGGAGTACCCAAGAGGGCAAATGAGAAGGGTCTAATCACCTTCATCAATGAAGATCTAACTTTTGAAAGAAGGAATTATAATAGGCCATTGTTCATTACTGCACAGATTGGTTGAAAGACATCTTGCATCATGGTGGATGATGGGTCCATTATTAATATTGTGCCTATGAAGATATTGTACAAGTATGAGATCAGTGAAGATGAGCTTAAGCCTTGTGAGATGGTGATTAGGGCCTATGATGACCTGAAGAGAAGTACCATTTGGATCTTCAAGGCATTAGTGAAGATTGGGCCAATTTAAATTATGATAGAATTCACAGTACTTGATATTCCAATCACATTTGTTGCTTTGTTGGGACAAGCATGGTTCTATATGCTTAGTGGACTTCCTTCCACACTACATTAGAAGATCCGATTCAACATGGATAGGGAGATTGTCATCATTCATGTGGCTTCAACTATTGCACCATCTGCTTTAAGTGTGAAGGTTGGAGAGTTACCCTACATAGGAGGTTCTCACATAGCCATGATTGACGAAGTCAGCCTAATTGTCGATGGGATAATAAAGAAACAAGAATATTTGACAAGAACTGGGCCTGGGAAGAATGGACGTGGTTTACCATCCTTTTTGGATTTAAAAGGCCAAACTTCTAGAAGAGGTTTGTGTTATAAGTCCAACGGAAAGAAGAAGACTTTGAGCCCAAGAAGGGGAGACTCATAAAGTTTGTCAAGGCCCAAGATATGAAGTATGTGGGAGTTGTTGAGCCATGGGTTTTCAAGGGAATATTAAAGCCTGGATTTGAGATTTTCAAGGATATCCTTCAAGCAAGAATCTGTAAGGGGAATGACTTAGAGGAAATGGAGAAGATGGCCTTTAAGAAGGAGAAGCCTCCAGATCAAGCACCACTAATAGATACGTCCATCGACCTTACTGCCTTCATCAAGAAAGGAATCAAAGATGTATTTTATGAGGATGTATTTGTCCCCAACCTCTTTGACGAAGAGGACATTGTTTATGTTTCTAAATTTGATGCAATAAAGAATTAGTTTACTTACTTGTGTGATGTCTTTCATAATGGCATCGTGCATCATAATTTGCATTTCACTAGCATGTTTGACATCCATACCATTCAAACTCGTGACATTAATCTTGGTACAACAGAAAAACCTAAGAACATATGTATTGCACTTGATACAACTCTTGAAGAGAAAGAGAGGTTTGAAAAATTACTAAAGAAACGTGAAGAAGTCCTCGCCTAGTCCTATTATGACATGCCTGGAATTGAGAGGAGCATCGTTGAGCATACGATTCCAGAATATCCATACATGAAGCTGATCAAGCATAAGTTGAGAAGGTTGAGACTAGAATGGGCTTAGAAAATCAAGGAAGAAGTTTCCGAGCAGATCGAAGCCAAGTTTTTATAAGCGGTGAAATATCCACAATGATTAACCAATATCATGCCAGTGCCGAAGAAAGATGGAAGAGTTCGAATATGTGTGGATTATCGAGACTTGAATAAGGCCTCATCGAAGGATAATTTTTCCTTGCCTTACATTGATGTGTTAGTGGATAGTGCTGCCGCCAGTGTGATGTTTTCATTTGTAGATGGGTTTTCAGGATACAACTAGATAATGATGGCCGATGAAGACAAGATGAAAACGGCTTTCATTACAGAATGGGGAACCTAATGTTATAAGGTGATGCCCTTTGGGTTGAAGAATGCAAGGGCAACTTACTAACGAACGGCGATGATACTGTTTCACGACATGATGCACAAGGAGATAGAAGTCTAAGTGGATGACATGATGATGAAATCCGAGACTTGAGAAGGTCACTTTGAAGCTTTATATAGATTCCTAGAAAGAGTGAAGAAATACAAGCTATGGCTAAATCAAAGAAGTGTGTCTTTGGAGTCACCTTAGGAACTTGTTGGGGTTTGTAGTTGGCAAAAAGGGGATAGAAATAGATCTAGGCAAGGTTAAGGTGATTATAGAGATGCCATTGCCTAAGATCGAAAAAAGAAGTTCGAGAGTTTCTTAGGAAGATCCAATATATCAGTCGGTTCACTACCAAATTGATGACAATTTGTGCATGAATCTTCAGGCTTGTAAAGAAGGATCAATAGGTGGTGTGGAATGACCAATGCCAAGAGGCATTTGAGAAGATTAAGAAATACTTACAAAATCTGCCAGTTTTAAGATCTCCAAAACCTAGTAAGAATTTGATTCTCTACTTGGCTCTTGAGGAGGAGGCCGTAGGTGCTATGTTGGCATAAGAGGAAGAGAATGGTGTGGAGCATGCCATATATTATCTTAGCTAAAAATTGCTACCATACGAGATGAAATACAATTACATGGGAAGGTGTGCTTAGCCATGATGTGGCTCTCAAAGAAGTTGAGGCATTATTTTCAATCTTATAAGATTTAAGGCTATCTCCAAGGAGGATCCAATGAAGTATCTTTATGAAGCACCATCATTGGTGGGGAAGCTAGCAAGATGGCTGGTCCAGTTGTAAGAATTCAACATTGAGTCTGTCACCAAGAAAGTGGTGAAAGGAAGAGTAGTAGCAGAGTTTTTGGCCATGAATCTGATCGATGATGATGAACCATGGGAGTTGGAATTCCCAGATGAACATCTAAGGGTAATCTTGGTAGCAGGATGGAGGATGTTCTTTGACAGAGCTGTCAATCAAAATGATAATGGAATAGGAGTTATTTTAGTATCACAAACTAAAGAAGTCATTCCATTCGCTAATAGTTCAAAGTCACCAACAACATGGCTGAATATGAAGCCTATGCCTTTGGTCTAGATGTTGTGATTGCAATGGGTATTGATGAAATAGAAGTGTTGGGAGATTCAAAAGTAGTCATCTCTCAAGCCAATGAAGATTTGGATCTACGGGAAGGAAGATTGAAATCATACCTTAAGCATATCAAAAGGTTGGTTGGGAGGTTCAACCAGTGTACCTTCACCCATCTCCCCAAAAATGAGAGTCAGATGGCTAACGCTTTAGCCTCTTTGGCATCAGTTTGGGTGAGTACCAAGAGTTATTGGTGAGACCAATAGTGATATCATAAGCATGAAGTCTTGGTTATATGGAACCAAAGTGGATGAGAAGACATGGTTCTATGACTTGAAAAGATACCTAAAAGAGAGGATTATGTCAGATGAGGCTAGCAAGAAAGATAAGGTTGTACTACAAAGGTTAGCCCAACAATTTACTTGTCATCAAAGAGTGATGTACAAGAGAATGCCAGAAGGGATGCAATTGAGGTGTGTCGGTGAAAAAAAAGCTAGAAGGCTCATGGAAGAAATCCATAGTTATGTATGTGGACCACATATGGATGGGCTAATGCTTGCAAAGAAGATAATGAGGCAAGGCTTTTATTGGCGAACCATGGAACAGATTATGTACAATGAAGAGGTGTTATCAGTGCCAGATCAATGAAAATTTGATTCATCAACCACCCTTGGAGTTACAAGGGATGACAGCACTGTGGCCCCTTGCTACGTGGGGCATTAGCATAATAGGCGAGATAAAGGCTATCAGCCTCTAATGGGCATCGATATGTAGTGGTGGCAATCGCCTACTTTACCAATTGGATAGAAGCTGAGTTCTACAGTAAACTGGAGGCAAAGCAGATGGCGAAGTTCATTGAGAAAAACATCATATGTAGATTTGGAGTTCCACATCATGTTGTGATTGACAATAGGGTTCATTTCCAAGCTGAGACTAAAGTCTTATTTAAGAAGTTTGGAATTAAGCATCATAAGTCATCTCCATATCGACTACAAGCAAATTGAGCAGTAGAAGCACTAAGAGAAACATCAAGAAGATGTTGGCCAAGACGGTGCAGATATACAAAAAATGGGCAAAGAAGCTATTATTTGTGTTATGGGGTTAAAGATCAACACCCAGAAATTCTACAAATATGACGCCCTTCTCATTGGTGTATTGTTTGGAAGTGGTCCTACCAATTGAGATAGAAATAAAATCAGTGGGAGTTCTGATGGAAGCAAAAATGCCTGAAGCGGAGTGGATTGATAATAGATATGAACAATTGGCCTTGATTGATGAGAAAAGAATGAAGGCCAAATATCACATGCAACTATGTCAGAAACGAGTTGCTCGAGTCTTTAACAAGAGAATAAAGGCCCATAAGTTCAAGAAAGGGGAATTGGTCTTCAAACAGGCTAGGACGGTAGTGTTTGATCCAAGAGGGAAGTCTAAACTCATCTAGGAAGTCCCATTCATTGTGATGAAGGTCATATCTAGAGGAGCCGTCATCCTATCAGACATGGAAGAAAATGAATTCACTGAGCCTATCAATATGGATAGGCTGAAGAAGTATTATATATGAAAAAAAAGAGAGAGTGTGAGAGGAAAAAAATAATTAATTAGAAAACAAGAAATGGCTAATTAATGACAAGAGTTGTCTCATTGTGCATGCGTTATTTAAAGAACAAACGATTGTAATTTTATTAATGAAATGAAATTGTTTGGAAACAAATATGCCTTTGAAATGTCTTATTATTTTGTATAATAACAAAAGGAAAAAATCTAACATAAGCTAACAATGAAAGGAACAATATTGTCTTTTCCTCTTCAATGTACTATGAATAGACTCACCATATCGCTCACAGCACTATCTAGCTCGAATAACAGGATCAAGAATGGAAGCTTGAAGGGTCACCCAATCCTTGTACTAGTCGTCTGTCTCAAAATTAGGATCATGGAATAGATTCCTCTCGATGGTCTGATATGGCGAAGAATCCTTCACACATTTTAGATAACGAGCAAACAATCTACCAAGACTGAATGCAGTTGATGAATCCACAATCCTTTGCTTAAGTCCATACTACCGATGTAATCTAGCAGGATAATAGAAAGAATTATGGGTGAAACCCGCTAAAGGAACACATGCAATATAGGCCTCAACTGTCACAAGCTCCAACCTCCACCATGGACAGTTCCAGTGAATCTGAGAATTAGGAATGACTTGAAAGTAGTCGATCCAACAAGAATGTCTCTCAAGTCATATGAAGTCGAGGGCTATTATGAGAAATATTCCTTTTAGACAGTGCTAGAATGGATAGCCTTTCCTGTAACCAAATCTGAAAGAAGAAGAAACAAAAGAAAAGAAAAATAAGAAAAAGCCTACTAAGTCGAAAACCTGAAAGGGCAGAATTGAAGGAGGACAGTTGCCCGATTGTTGACCAACAGTCGCGTAGCTGTCAAATAGCTACCCAGCTATTGACCAACAGCCATCCGACTATCAAACAACCACTCGATAATTTGCCAATTGCTATCCGACGGTTCTCCTACTAATTTTGGAAAATCTCATTATAAACCTTCCTTTTTTGATTTTTTATTCCCTTTTCAACTTCAACCTTCAACTATATACACCTCCCCTTGGCTCACTTTTGAGGAAATCAATTACTAAGAATAATCATCCCTTCTCCCTCTTGAAGACACCGTTGAGAATTTGAGAAGTCTTTTCTAATTTAAAGATTTTTAGGCATTCTATTGCTTTAATCCCAGAAAGGATATGTCTTGAGAGCAATCCTCTCTTCTCTCTCCTATTTTCTTGTTCACTTTTCTTACTTAGAATTAAGCATGATTAGGGTTTATTTTGTTTAGAATAAGCATGTTTAGGATTTATTTTAATGCTTAAAAGCATGTTTAGATTTTTATGAATTGTTTAACCCTTTTGCTTGTTTTGCGAGATGGATAAGCGTGTCGACATAAGTCCGCTTTTCCTTCTTTATTAGAAACATGTTTAGGAATTTATTTTCTTTGTAAATGCTTAGAATCATGCTTAGCAGCACATATCTAGAATTATACTTAAGAGCACATGATTAGAATCATGCTAGGAGAACTTATGATTGCTTTGATATCTGCTAAGAAATGGCGTAGAATAGGTAAGAATTACCACATTATCCCTTGAATGCTTTGATTGGGCTAGAAGAGCCTTGTTTGATTTCAATTGTTTGAATTAGGCTAGAAATACTGTGGTTACGCTAGAATATGCCATGATAACCATGCTTAGGCTAGAAATGCCATGATAACCATGCTTAGGCTAGAAATGCCATGATCCTTAATGAATTGATATGAATTATGCTAAAATAGCAATTGCCATGATAGACTTATAAATCTAGGTCAAAGTGCCATGATATTGGATTATGGCCTTGTATTGAATTTTAATTAATTGATTTATTATTGAATATATCATGATAAGTAGTGCTATTGTATGATGCCATGAAGTGGTAGTGGACTCACATTAATGGTGAGAGACCATCACTTATAAGTGGATGAATGTATACTTTATAGAATTTATTTTAATGTTGAAGAACAAAGCAATGTAATCCTCTTCCCCTTACCCCATGTTTACAGGAAATGTAATCTATTCTCCTCTCTCTTTCTATGAATGAATATACTACTATTTTGGTTGAATATACCTTACATGGTTAATTAAGATAAAACTTGAAATGTGTGCATAAAACAAACAATCTTAAGTGGACTGTAAGTTAATATGAGATATTTTTACTTGGTATACCCTAGCGGAGGTTAGATTTTGACCCGGGTGGGTCGAATGACTCGCACATAACTTCCTGAATCCATTTCTAAAGGGATGAAGGTAGTTTAGGTCCTAAAGTGAGGGATTAAATTACCCTATTTCATTCTCAATTGAATAATTGGGTGGCGAATCCATCTCTCTAGAAGTACCGGTGGCTCGTTTGTATTCCTTCCTTTAAGTCTCAAAAGTGGCTTTGTCATGGTCACAAGCGGTTTGGCAGGATGAAAGTTTCGTTCATAAGGTCATCATCTTAGCTCATATTGATCAGCGATGATCAGGAAAGTGTTGGTAGCAGAAGAGTAATAGGAATTTGGGACAAGATTCCCATGAAAGAGCCTCTCTATGATTTTGGAAGTGTTTTGATGAAGAAGATGTTTAAGTAAAAATTGTGAGAAGGAAGAAGAGGTCGAAGGAGTGGTCAGGAGTGGACTCTTCTATCTAGAGAGGAAAGCTGAAGAAAACAACAAGAAGGATGTGAGATAAAAGAAGGCTAATAAAAATAAAGAAGAAAAGAAGGAAGAGGATGATCTAGTCTTTAATGTTACAGCCCACCTAATTTGCTTATTAGAGTGGCTCAAATGTGCTTAAGGCTTGGCCTAGCTTCTAGAAAGCTTGCAAGCCCAAGCCCATCTTCTAGAATTCTCTAACAAGCCAAGTTTCTAGAATTCTCTCTTGTACATATCTACTCTTGTACATATCTAGATATTTTAGTAGATGATTTTAGATAGTGAATTAGGACTCTTAGATGCATTAGATCTTAGCCATTCATTTGAGAGGTGGTTCACTATAAAAATCCCTCCAAGGCTCATTTGTAAATCATCCAAGCAAATCCAAGCAACCAAGCATTGTAAAGCTTTCTTGTGTAAGACAAAGCTCTCTTACTTAGCAATACTTGTCCCCATCTTCCATCTCTTCTCTTCTTGCCTACAAAGCTGTTTGGCTCAATGATCCTCTCTTCTCCTTGAGCGAGAAGGCAAATCACTAGGCTTACTTAGCAACTTTTGAGTTCAAGTTGCCTAAGTATCGCACGAGTCTGCTGTGCAAACCTCTAAGCTCATGACAGTTGGCATCAGAGCACGGTTTGAGCACAAGAGCATGAAATCTGACATTGAAATGACCATGGAGGAGCAAGTTCATGGACGAGAAGAGCAACCTCAACCTCAGCCACGCCCACAAGGAAAACGTGGTAAGTCCAAAGCTCTACCTGCGGAAGCCTTGGAGCCTCGTGTTGCTAGCATAGAACAACCTATCTCGGGGATGGATAATGCTATTGAAGGCCTCTCCGACCATCTCTAAGGCCTAGAGACGGATTATAGAGAGATCACTCAAGCCACGAAGTCCAACATCCTGGAGTTCAACAAAGCTTATGAAAAGGAGCTTCACAACATTATATGAGAGCTCATGGGCTTACGAACCTTTGTAGAGCATGAGTTGTGAGCAATCCGTGTGGAAGTGAAGAAAACTAGCACGAGATGGGAGAAGCATCAATGTGATTGTTCTAACCCGTCTTACACAAGTGGGCTAAGCACCATGCACGTGCCTACTCCTGCCATATACAATGGCACTCGCAATGCCACGGAAGTTGAAAACTTCCTATTCGGCTTGGAGCAATACTTCGAAGCCAAATGTGTCCATGATGATGCTTCAAGGATCGGCATTCCTACGAGATGTAGCCTAATTATGGTGGCATCGAAAGTATGGCGACGCGAGCAGAGGCATCTTCTCCCTTCGCACATGGGAGGACTTCAAGAGAGAACTTCGAAAGCACTTTTCTCCTAGCAATGCTGAAAAGGAGGCAAGGGGCCGCCTTCATCGATTGAAGCAAAGCGGCACCATTTGGGAGTATATCAAAGAGTTCACCACCATCATCCTAGAGATTGATGACATATCTGAAAAGGACTCTCTCTTCTACTTCCTTGTTGGTCTCAAGGATTGGGCGAGGGTTGAGCTTGAAAGGCGTGATGTGCAAAATCTTGATGATGCCATAGCCATAGTCGAATCCCTTATAGACTACACCTCTCAATTCAAGGAAAGGAAGGCCAGCCATGGAAAAGGTGCGGGAGAGCAGAATACTAAGAAGGACCATGCTCGAAAGGAAAGTGCTACACATAAACCATCTGGGGGAGACAAGCGCGACACACCAAAAAAAGGTAAGTTTGACATCCCTAAACCCAAAAATCCTTACTTCATTTGTGATGGTCCTCATTGGGTGCATGATTCCCAAAAGAGGAAGATCCTCAATGCCCTAGTCGCTCAACATGAGGGCGTACAAAATAAGGAGCCATAAGCGGGGATGAGTTCTCTTTGCACCATTGGCACACTTAAAAGACCCACCCATTTTCAAAAGGGTCTAATATATGTGAGCGCCACAATCAACGGCAAGGATGTGTGTCTGATGCTTGATGCGGGAGCCATGCACAACTTCATCTCCATGGAAGCGGCCAAACGGTTAGGCCTTAAATATACCAATGGAGGAGGTACCATCAAAGCAGTAAACTCACCCGCCAAGGCAATATTGGGAGTGTCCAAGGCAACATCCGTGTAACTTGGCACACGGAATGGTAAGCTTGATTTCTCCATCGTCCCCATAGATGACTTTCAAGTAGTGCTAGGCATGGAGTTCTTCGACCAAGTCCACGCTTTCCCCATACCAGCCTCTAACTCTCTTAGCATCCTCGATGGGAGTCAATCATGCATGGTTATGGCAGAACGTGCAGCAAAAGTTGAGAACAAGATGCTATCTGTGTTACAATTCAAACAGGGGATGAAGAAGGATCCAAGTTTTCTTGCCACCGTTTGAGAAATAAACGATGGAGAGGATATCACCATTTCCAAGGACCCATTGCCAAGACGAGTCCAAACTGTTCTTGAAGAATACAAGGACATCATGCCTGAAGAACTTCTAAAGAAGTTGCCTCCACGATGGGAAGTAGATCACCAAATCGAGTTGGAGCTCGGTACCAAGCCTCCAGTCATGGTGCTTTACCGCATGGCACCACCCGAACTTACGGAGTTGAAGAAACAACTCCAAGACTTGCTCGATGCAGGCTACGTCCAGCCCTCGAAAGCTCCATATGGTGCACCCGTCCTCTTCCAAAAGAAGAAGGATAGATCTCTCTGCATGTGCATCGATTATTGGATGCTTAACAAGGTAACAATCAAGAACAAGTACTCGATACCTTTGATTGCAGAATTATTCGACCAACTTGGGAAGGCTCGATACTTCACCAAGGTTGATTTGAGATCGGGGTACTACCAAGTGCGCATTGCCAAGGGTGATGAACCAAAGACCGCGTGTGTGATAAGGTATGGTGCTTATGAATTTCTTGTCATGCCATTTGGCCTTACCAATGCACCCGCAACATTCTGTACCCTCATGAACAAGCTCTTCCATCCTTATCTTGATCGGTTCGTGGTAGTCTACTTGGACGACATTTTCATTCATAGCACAACTCTTGAAGAGCGTGTGCAACATCTTCAACAAGTCTTCCAAGTTCTTTACGACAATGAACTCTACGTCAAGAAGGAAAAATGCTCCTGTGCTCAACAAAAGGTAGAGTTCCTTGGCCACCGAATACTGGATGGGAAGCTTATGATGGACCAAGCGAAGGTGAAGGCCATTTGAGAATGGGAGCCTCCTACCAAGGTACCGGAGCTACGTTTATTCCTTGGACTGGTTAACTATTATAGGTGGTTTATCAAGGGCTACTCAGCCAAACTCGCCCCACTCATGGATCTTCTCAAGAAGAACTGCACATGGCATTGGTTCGAAGAGTGCCAACATGCCTTCAAGGGTTTGAAGAAGGCAATATGCGAGAAACCGGTGTTGGTGCTACCCGACCACATCAAGCCATTCGAGATGCACACGGACGCCTATGACTTTACCATAAGGGGAGTTCTCATGCAAAAAAGACACTCCATTGCGTATGAGAGCTGCAAACTCAATGACATAGAGTGACGACACATGGTCCAAGAGAAGGAAATGACCGCCATCATTCATTGCCTATGGGTTTGGTGACACTACTTGCTCAGCTCACACTTCGTCATCAAGACCGATAATGTGGCCACAAGTTATTTTCAAACGCAAAAGAAGCTGAGCCCCAAACAAGCACGATGGCAAGACTTCTTGGCTGAGTTCGACTATAGGCTCGAGTACAAAGCGGGTAAGGCAAACGTTATGGCCGATGCCCTAAGTCGCAAGGCAAAATTTGCCACTTTAAGCATGAATCGTCCACAAAGTGTGCTTGTCGACTACATCAAAGAAGGCCTAGAGCATGATCCCATAGCCAAAAATCTCTTGAAGTTGGCAAGTGAGGGGAAGACACGATGATTTTGGCTTGATGAAGGCCTACTCCTTACAACTGGGAATCGCCTCTTCGTGCCAAGATATGGGAACTTACGAAAAGAGATCATCAAGGAGTGTCATGATTCCAAGTGGGCTGGTCACCCAAGTATGGCACAAATCCTTGCACTTGTGCAAGATTCCTACTATTGGCCTCAAATGCGGGAAGACATGGAAGGCTATGTAAGGATTTGTCTTGTATGCCAACAAGACAAAGTTGAACACCAATACCCCGCGGGTTTACTAGAACCCTTACCCATCGTAGAAAGGCTATGGCAAAGCATCTCGATGGACTTCATTGTGGCCTTACCGAAATACGAGGGATATGAAAGCATCATGGTGGTAGTTGATCGATTTAGCAAGTATGCCACCTTCATTCCCGTCTTCGCGGATTGCACCACAGATGAAGCCTCTCGAGCGTTCCTCGAGCACGTGATGAAACTTTGGAGAGTTCCACAAAACATTTTGAGTGACCATGATCCTCGCTTCTCAACAAGCTTCCATCCCCAAATTGGTAGGCAAACTTTGGACGGTTTTGAGGAGAGCTTTTCAAAATGTTGGGGACCGACTTGAGCTTGTCAACAAGCTTCCATCCCCAAATTGGTGGGCAAACTGAATGCATCAATGCCTTACTTGAGCTATACTTGAGGTATTATGTGAGCGCTCACTAACATGATTGGGTAAAGTTGCTAGACGTTGCCCAATTCTCATATAATTTCCAAAGGAGTGAGGCAACGGGTAAGAGTTCGTTTGAGATTTTGATGGGACAACAACCTATGACTCTACATGCCATAGCCTCATCCTATGGAGGGAAGAGTCCAGCGGCCTACAAGCTCGCAAAAGAATGACATGAACAAGCCGACATCACGTGAGCATGCTTAGACAAGGCCGCCAAGAAAATGAAGAAATGGGCGGACACTAAGAGACGACACCTCTCATTTCAAGAGGGGGACTTGGTGCTTATCAAGCTACTACCCCAGCAATTCAAGTCACTTCACAAAGTGAACAAGGGGTTGGTACGAAACTACGAAGGTCCCTTCCCTATTGTCAAGGGAGAGGGCAAAGTCTCCTACAAAGTTCGATTGCCACCTAACCTCAAGATCCATCCGGTCTTCCATGTGAGTTTCCTCAAGCCCTATCATGAAGACAAGGAAGATCCAAGTAGAAGCGAGTCCAAAAGAGCACCCACAGCCGTCGTCACCACATTTGACAAGGACATAGAATGCATCCTTGCGAAACGTGTGATACGAAGGAGAGGAGTTCTACCATACACCGGATACTTGATAAAGTGGAAAAACCTTTCGAATAGTGAGGCAAGTTGGGAACGTGAAGACGCCTTGTGGCAATTTGGCGAGCACATCCAACGCTATAAGGACAAAAGCATACCGAGGACATCGTGAAATTAGGTGGGGGAGAATGTTACGGCCCACCCAATTTGCTTGTTAAAGTGGCCCAAATATGCATAAGGCTTGGCCTAGCTTCTAGAAAGCTTGCAAGCCTAAGCCCATCTTCTAAAATCCTCTAGCACACCAAGTTTCTAGAATTCTCTCTTGTACATATCTACTCTTGTACATATCTAGACATTTTAGTAAATGATTCTAGATAGTGAATTAGGACCCTTAGATGCATTAGATCTTAGCCATTCATTTGAGAGGTTGTTCACTATAAAAACCCCTCCAAGGCTCATTTTTAAATCATCCAAGCAAATCCAAGCAACCAAGCATTGTAAAGCTTTCTTGTGTAATACAAAGTTCTATTGCTTAGCAATACTTGTCTGCATCTTCCATCTATTCTCTTCTTGCCTACAAAGCTCTTTGGCTCAACGACCCTCTCTTCTCCTTGAGCGAGAAGGCAAATCACTAGGCTTACTTAGCAACTTTCGACATGCTTTACAAACCTCTAAGCTCATGACATTAAGTAACTACAAAAGACATAAGCCAATATCGATATCTAGTATTTGCTGATGTCCTTCAAGAGCATAGAGAGGCAATGGCACGGGCACTAGCTAATATCCTGATTGACTTGGTGTTAACACTAGAAGTAATGATTTTGACTGTCTCTTAGATTGGAGAAAACAAGCGGACAATCACCTTTACTAATGAAGACTTACCACCAGAGTGTAAAGGTCACAATGGGCCTTCGTTCATCGCTACAAAAATCTGTGGCAAAAAGATGCCTAGTGTGATGATTGATGACAGCTCCACCATCAATTTGTTTCCTTATAGAATACTATTTATGTATGGCATCAAAGAAGATGAATTAGAGCCCTCATGGCTAACCATATGAGCATATGATGATTCCAAATGAGAGGCATTGGGAGCTTTCAAAGCCATGATGAAGACTAGTTTTATTGAGATTGAAGTAGAGTTCACTGTGCTTGACATCCCTTTCACTTTCACTGCTTTGCGGGACAAGCTTGGTTCCACCCACTAGGGGGGGGTGCCTTCTACCCTTCACAAGAAGATTAGATTAATCTATAATAGGGAGCTGGTAATTATCAAAGTTGAACCTGTGCTGTTAGTAGCCGCGTTAAGCATAGAAGAGGAAGAGATGGCATTTCTAGGAGGATTTCAAGTGGTATTAATTGACGAATATAGGCCTGTGGTAGCGGGAATTATAAACAAGGATGGCTATATGCCAGGAATTGGATTACCTACGACGCATGTGGGTTTGCCAACCCTTCCTAAGATCAATGGTTACACCAACAAGCGGGGACTTGGATACAATTCGGATGAGGAGGAGAAGCTGAAAAGGGAAAAAAAGTATCTGGGTGCGTAATAATAAGAGAATCAAGTTTATCAAAGCCACTAAAAAGGCTCACTCTAGAACTGTTGAGCCTTAGGAGGATAAGAGGGTGATGAAGCATAGCTTTGAAATCTTTTAGGATGTGTTCAATGCCATGACTAAGAAAAAGGAGCCTCAAGAGGCTGAGATCGAGAAGTTGACTAAAGAGCTTGACAAGATGAGGGTGATCAAAGAGATGGAAATCGAGAATGCAATTCAAGAGAAAGAGGATGAGTTGTCTGCACTTATAGGAGATGTGATTGTAGATGTTTATTATGAATATGTCTATGTTCTTGATATGCTCTTTAAGGATCTGGTCTCCAAGTTTAATGCAATAAATTTTGATTTTTCTTACTTGTGTGATGGTTCTTTCGATGGTAGTTGCATGACGATTTTCACTTTACAAGCATATTTGACATTCATCCTATTCAAATGCATTCTATTAATCTTGGCACAACTAAACATCTTAAGAACATTAGCATTGCATGTGAAACAACTCCTAAGGAAAGAGAGAGATCTAAAATAATATTAAGAGAACACAAGCAAGTATTCGCATGGTCTTATGATGATATGCTTGGAATAAACAAAAGCATTATTGAACACATAATCCCTACTTATCCACATATGAGACTAGCAAAGCAGAAGTTGAGAAGAACGAGACCAGAATGGTTAGAAAAGATTAAGAAAGAGGTCACTAAGCAGATAGATACAAAGTTTTTAGATATGGAAAACCATTGCACAATGGTTAGCAAATATTTTATCGATTCCAAGAAAGACGGGAGAGTAAGGATATGTGTAGATTATTGAGGTCTCAAAAAGGCCTCTCTAAAGATGACTTTCTTATCCCCCACATTGATGTCTTGGTTGACAGCATGACATTAAGTAGGATATTTTCCTTTATGGACGGGGTTTCAGGGTACAATCAGATACTATGGCTAAGACTGTAAGATAAAGACCGCTTTCATCCCAAAATGAGGAGTGTATTGTTATAAGCTAATGCCATTTGGTCAAAAGAATATTGGTGCAACATATCAAAGAATTGCGGCAACGTTGTTCCATGACATGATTCATAAAGAGATAGAGGTCTATGTTGACGACATGACAACATGATGGTCAAATCAGAGACTTGTGAAGGTCATTTGGAGGCATTGGATAGGTTATTGGAGAGGGTAGAAAAATACAATTTAAGCATGAACATAAAGAAATGCGTGTTAAGGGTAACATTAGGAAAATTATTATGATTCATGTTAGGAGAAAGAGGCATAGACGTTGACCCTAACAAAGTAAAGGCCATCAAAGAAACGCTAGCACCAAAACGAAAAAGGAAATAAGGGAATTTCTAGGAAAGGTTCAGTATATCAGCTGATTCATAGCCAAATTGACCACGGTGTGCTACATCGATCTTTAAATTATTGAAAAAAGATCAGCTGATGCTATACCATCAAGAAAATAAAAAAAAAACTTGACAAACCTGCTTGTCTTGAACCCACCAAAATCAGGGAAGTTTACAATCCTATGTCTGGAATTAGAAAAGGAAGTTGTGGGGGCAATGTTTACAAGCAAATGAAAACAAAATAGAGCATATGGTGTAGTAATTGAGCAATAAGCTTTGTCATTAAGTACAGTCAAATGAAAAAAATATGTCTAGCCATGGTTTGGTCCTCAAAGAAATTATACCATTATTTCAAATCGTATAAGGTACAGGTTGTTTCAAAGATCGATCTAATGAAATATTTATTCAAAGCCTCTTCTCTAATTGGCAAGCTAGCAAGGTGGTTGGTCTAGCTATTCGAATTTGACATCATGTATGTTATAAAGAATGTCATCAAAGGAAGGATAGTCATAGAATTATAGCAAATAGCCCAGTTAAGGGAGACGAACCTTGGGAGTAGAGTTTCTTGACGAACATTTAGAGGTGATTTCGTTGTAGGATGGCAAATGTACTTCAATGACGCCTTAAATAAAAATGTAGTAAGAATCAGAGTAATTATCATCATTTCGATTAGAAATGTAATTCCTTTGGCCAAGAGATTAGGATTCTAGATGACAAACAATATGGCAGAATATAAGGCATGCTCATATGGTCTAGAAGCTCTGATTACTATAGGAATTGATGAGGTTGAGGTAATATGGGACTTGTCCTTAGTGATCCTACAAGCCAGTGAAGAATAGGATGTGAAAGAAGAGAAACTATGACCCTATCTAGAAAATGTTAGGTAATTGATTGGCATATTCAAGAAGTGTGTATTCAAACATGTGACCAAAAACGAGAATCAAACGGTCGATGCCTTGGTTAGATTAGTAGCTGTTTAAGAAAGCTGATAGACATGGAACACAAACCATTGGTTGTATTACAAACAAAGCATCCGTGCTACAACAAGGAACAAGTAATGGAACAAGGCGTAATGGAGAGGCCATGGTTTTATGACCACTAGAGATTCATATAGAAGAGAGTCTTTCCAAAAGAAGCTGATGAGAAAGAGCAAAGGACAATTTGCCGGCTAGCACAACAATTTACCTAACAACAAGGGTGATGTATCGAAGAATGGTAGTTGGGATGCTGTTAAGATGCATAGACCAAGGAGAGGCCAAAAAAGTAATATAAGAGATTAATGGACAAGAAAATCATATGGTAGGGTTTCTTCTAGTTAACCATGGAAATGGACTATGTTAAGTTTGTAAAAGCCTACCATCAATGCCAGATTCATACAGATCTAATCCACAGGCCACTAAAAGACATAATTTAGGAAATAAAGTTGGTGGCTTCTAACAGGCACTGATGCGTAATTGTGGCTATTGACTACTTCTCTAAATGGATAGAGGCTGAATCCTTCAACAAGCTGGGTGTAAAACAGATGGCCAGATTCATTGAGAAGAATTTAATATGTAGATTTCGAGTGCCACATCATGTAGTGACAAACAATGGTGTTCAATTCCAAGCAGAAACAAGGGATTTTATTGTACAAATATCAAATCAAGCATCATAAGTCCTTACCATACAGGCTACAGGCAAATAGGGTAGTAGAGGTAGTTAACAAGAATATCAAGAAGATGTTGGCCAAAGCCATATAAATGAGAAAGGACTGGGTTGCTAAGTTACCTGGATATTATGGGATTATCAAACTTTTGCTAGAAGCTCAACTAGGATGACACCCTTCCCTTTAGTGTATGAAGTAGAAGCTATTTTGCCTATTGAAGTCGAAGTATAGTCTGCAAGAATTTTGGCCCAGTCTGGAATGATGATGAATGTCGAACAAAAAAAATGGCCAAAATGCTTGAGGAGGCCAAGAAAAGAAGGGGTCAGAAGGAGTTGGTGAAGAACCTCAAAAACTAACATATGATTTTGAAAAATCACAGAAGCCAATCCAAGATAAATATGATGATCAATCATATACCCTTGTAAATTTATAAATGTCTAGTTTTTGTACAAATTTATGGATCATGAATCAGAGTTGAATTGAAAAAGTTATGCGTGATTAAAAGGACGAAGGTCTAAAGGGGCTGTATCGACGTATGACAAAAAAAGAAAGGGCCAAATGGAAATTGACCGGCTGGCCATTAGACAACCGCCCGACCATCTGACAGTCGCTCGACTATTGGCGAATGGCTGAACATCCATCAAATGGTTGCCCGATTGTTTGGAGATGGCCACATGGCCCTTGGATACTTATTTTTAGAAATTTGTTTAGAAACTTTCCTTTTTCATCTTTACCCCTCTCCTATATAAACCCCCTGTTAGCCCTAAGGCTATATGATAATTTTGATGATAACAATACACATTGATTCATTGAGATTTACTAATATATTTATTTATGTGCAAGAATAAGATTATTGAAATAATTATAAAATCAAGAAGGGGCTTATTAAAATGAAGTGTTGAAGCTAAGGAGAAGACTTCATGTTAAAGGCACCAAAGTTTAAGAACAAGGTTTGATTCAAGGAATGTGACACATGAGCAATGTTTAATCAATTGATCATATATTTCTCTACAAATGCCCAAATTACGTGATTCTTGAGCCTTTGGAAAGCTTACTCAATTTATAACATTTCATATGTTTTAAAGAAATTCAAATTTTAAGTGTAAGATCGTCCAAATCATCATGCAATTTGAAAGACAAATGAAAGCAGCTGACATGAGCACCGAATACTCTTTTGGACATATATTGAGCTAGAAAAATCAAAATGACTTGATTCTTGTGGCATTAGAAAGATGACTTAATGGGGCACATTTCATATGTTTTGAAGAAATTCAAATTTCAAATGGAAGGCCGACATAATTAACATGCAATTTGGTGGACTGACACAGAGAAGAAAAATCAACTCACATGAGCACCGAATGGTGTTTTGACCATATCTTAAGATAGAGATATCCAAATTCTTTGAATCTTAATGTTTTGGAAAGCATATTCAAATATGAAGATCTTTTATGTTTTGAAGAAATTTAAATTTCAAACGGAAGGCTGATAGAATTATCATTCAACTCGGTGGACTGACACATGGAGGAAAAATCAAGTCACATGAGCACCGAATGGTGTTTTGGCCATATCTTGAGCTACAGATATCCAAATGACTTGATTCTTGATGAGTTGGAAAGCTTATTCAAATGTGCAGATCTTTTATGTTTTACAGATTTTCAAATTCCAAACGGAACATTGACAAAAATGGCAGACAAGATTACGGTTTTTATGGTGGGCAGAAAATTTGGAGATGGTGTCTTCACTTGATTAAGTTCATCTCATTTGCCTATAAAAGGAGCCTTCTCCCATGCATTCAGCAAGACAAGAAGTGCAAGAGAAGTATTTTATCAAGCAAAAAGCAAGAGAAATATCAAGTCTAGAGAGCTTTTATATTATTTATCTACTCTTTGAAGAGAGTTATACTTTTGTTGTAAAAAATTATCTTTGTTCTTGTATTGTGGTGAGAGTGAGATATTATTGTAAAGGATAATAGTTATCCTTGAGAGAACTCTTGTTGTGTGTTATCAAGAGTTGAAGGAAGTTGCCTTGGTGAGGTTGATCATCAAGAAGAACTCTTGGTGTGGTGTTATCAAGGGTTGAAGGAAGTTGCCTTGGTGAGGTTGTTCATCAAGAAGAACTCTTGGTGTGGTGTTATCAAGAGTTGAAGGAAGTTGCCTTGGTGAGGGTGTTCATCAAGAAGAACTCTTGGTGTGGTGTTATCAAGAGTTGGAAGATAAAGTCTTGGTGAGGTTGTTCATCAAGCAAGTTGTAAAGATTTCTACACCTTAGTTGAAAGCTTAGCTCGTGGAGCTAGGAGCCCGTGGACGTAGGCAAGGTTTGCCGAACCACGTAAATTGAGTTTGCACTCTCTCTATCCCTATGCTCTTTACATTTACTTGTACTTGTGATTGTTCTTTATTGCTATTCTATTGATTGCATTCTATTTTCATGTTCTTCACCTTTATCCTCAAAGAAAGGGTTAAATAATTTTGATCTTTCAAGAAAAGTTTTCTAATTCCGTATTGATAAATAAAAACCCAATTCACCCCCCCCTCTTGGGTTGCCATACCTAGGTCAACAAGTGGTATCAGAGCAAGGTTGCTCAATTTTTTAAAGCTTAATCGATTTTTGAGCTATGGCAACTTTTAATTCAACTTCATATGTTGAGGGATTTTCTATCTCTAGACCTCCATTTTTTAATGGAAGTGATTACTCTTATTGGAAAACTAGAATGAGTATTTTCTCGAAATCTTTTGATTATGATTTGTGGTCTATTGTTTTGGAAGGACCTTTTGTTCCTACCAAAATTGAAAATGGGGAATGCATGCTTAAAGAACCTAAAGAGTTTAGTGAAGATGATAAAAAGAAATTGAGTTTGAATGCTAAAGCTATGAATGTGTTGTATTGTGCTCTAGATAGAAATGAGTTTAATAGAATATCTACTTGTTCTACGGCACAAGAAATATGGCACACACTTTGAAGTAACTCATGAAGGAACTAGTCAAGTTAAAAAATCTAAAATTAGTATGCTAGTTCATAGTTATGAGCTTTTAAGATGAAATCGGATGAATCAATTTCTGAAATGTTTACTAGATTTACGGATATTATTAATAGTTTGAAATCTCTTGGTAAATCTTATTCTAATGTTGAAATGGTGAGAAAGATTCTTAGGTGTCTACCAAAATCTTGGGAGCCAAAGGTGACGGCAATTCAAGAAGCAAAGGACCTCACCAAACTACCATTAGAAGAACTTATGGGTTCTCTCATGACTCATGAAATCACCTTGAAGGAGAATGAAGAAGATTTCAAGAAAAAGAAAAATATCGCTTTCAAATCTTCAACAAAAGAAGATGATGAGTCCGACGATGAAGGAGATGATGAAGATCTTGCATTCATCACAAGAAAGCGAAAAAGGATGATTAGAAGAAACCAAGATTCAAGAAGAACTCTAGAAGGGAGTACAAAGGGCAAAGCTCAAAGCAAGATAAGAAAAATGATCAAGTCATTTGCTATGAGTGCAAGAAACCGGGACATGTAAAGATGGATTGTCCTTACTTCAAGAGTCAAAACAAGAAATCCAAAGCAATGAAGCCACAAATTGGGATGATAATGAAGCTAGCTCCACCGAAGAAGAAGATTGCGAAGTGGCAAACATGTGCTTCATGGCTTTAAGTGAAGATGAGGTAAGTGTTCTAAACTATGATCCTAAACTTTCATATGATGAATTACTTGAAGCATTCCAAAATTTACATGTGCAAGTTGATAAGCAAAATTCAAAAATCAATGCTTTCAAAAAGAAGTCAAAAATCATGTTATCTCAATTAGAAGAATTGGTGGAAATAAATGAAGCTTTAGAAAATGAAAATGAAATTTTTAAAGCAAAAAGATTTTGAAAGTTTGGAAAGTCAAATATATTTTTAAAAACTGAAAATGAGATTTTAAAACAAAAGGATTTTGATAAATTAGAGAAAGAAAATGTTATTTTGATAAAGGAAAATAATGACTTTAAGAAATATTGTTGATAGTCTTACAAAAGCACAAAAAATTTGAATTCTATGTTACAAAACCAAAGGTGTGTTTTTGATAAAAGAGGCTTAGGATATAAAACTCATAAAAATCAAAAGTATTTAAAAAATTATTTTGCTCATGCATCTTTTAGGAATAATCCTAATCATTCATGTACTTATTGTGGAAGAAAAGGACACAATGTGTATTCTTGCTCCATTAAAAGAAATCCTAATTTGAAACAAATATGGGTTCCAAAAAGTATCATAACTAACCCCCAAGGACCCAAGAACATTTGGGTACCAAAAAGTCTCTCTTTGAATATTGATTGTAGAGACAAAGGAGTGGCAAACACAAGTGGTACTTAGATAGTGATGCTCAAGGCATATGACCGGAGATGCCTCCAAGTTCTCAAGATTAATCATGAAGAAAGGAGGATATGTGACCTTCGGTGATAATGCCAAAGGAAGGGTAATCGGACATGGTGATATTGGTAACCCTTCTTCACCTATTATTAAAGATGTTTTGTTTGTTCATGGTTTGAAATATAATTTGATTAGCATTAGTCAATTGTGTGATAAGGGATATTTTGTTGCTTTTGAGCCTAATAGATGTGTGATTAAAGATGTTAGTAACAATAAGACATTATTTGTTGGTAATAGATGTGGTAATATTTATACAATTGATATTGCTGTTAATGATCATGTAAAAAATTGTTTCATTGTCAATCATGATGCTTGGTTATGGCATAGAAGGTTAGGTCATGCTAGCATGGACACAATTTCAAAAATTTTCTAAAAATGATTTAGTTGATGGTCTTCCAAAAATAAAAATTTGAAAAGGATAAGATTTGTGATGCTTGTCAATTTGGAAAACAAGTGAGAACTTCTTTTAAACAAAAGAAATTTATTTCAAACAAATAAACCTCTACAATTACTTCATTTGGATTTATTTGGACCATCAAGAACTCAAAGCCTTGGTGGAAAGTATTATGTTTTGTTATTGTGGATGATTATTCAAGATTCACTTGGGTATTATTCTTGAAAACTAAAAATGAGGCCATACAAGCTTTTTCAAATTTACAAAAAGAGTCCAAAATCAAAAAGGGTATTCTATTGTGTCCATTAGGAGTGATCATGGTGGTGAAGTAGACAATGTTGCATTTGAAAATCTTTGTGATGAAAATGATTTTGAACATAATTTTTCCGCACTAGAACTCCACAACAAAATGGTGTTATTGAGAGGAAAAATAGGACTATCCAAGAAATGGCTAGGACCATTTTACTTGAAAATAATTTGCCAAAATAGTTTTGGGCCGAAGCCGTTAATACCGCATGCTTTATAATCAATAAAGTCCATATTAGGCTTAATAAAGAAAACTCTTATTAACTTTGAAAGGAAATAAAACCCACATTGGATTTTTTTAAAGTTTTGGATGTAAATGTTTTATTAAATACTAAGGATAACCTTGGAAAATTTGATGCGAAAGCCGATGTTGAAATTTTTGTGGGCTACTCCACCATAGTAAAGCTATAGAGTTTTAACAAAAAGACTCTTACTATTGAAGAATCTATGCATGTTGAATTTGAGACACTAATGTAATTTCTCAAAGAATTTAGATATTATATTGTTGGGTAGAAAGGCCAAGAAAGGAATCAAGGCTTTGATGAAAAGAGGCAAGATGATTACAACTTCAACAAGAAAAGCTTGAGGAAGTAAATGATTCTTCCCAAGAATTACCAAAGGAATGGAGGTATGCAAAAGCTCATCCTAAAGATCTATTATTGGTGAACCATCACAAGGTATGAGAACTAGATCTTCTTTTAGAAACTTTTGTAATCATTTTGCATTTGTCTCTCAATTTGAACCAAAAACTTTTAAAGAAGCCGAAAATGACGAAAGTTGGATTTTGGCTATGCAAGAAGAATTAAACCAATTTGAAAGAAATCAAGTTAGGGAATTAGTCCCTAGACCCAAAAATCATTCTATTATAGGCACTAAATGGATTTTTAGAAATAAAGTAGATGAAAAGGGCACCATTATTAGAAACAAAGCTAGACTTGTTGCTCAAGGATACAATCAAGAAGAAGGTATTGATTATGAGGAAACTTTTGCACCGGTTGCTAGATTAGAATCCATTAGAATGGTGTGTGCATTTGCATGTTATAAAAATTTTACATTATACCAAATGGATGTCAAAAGTGCATTTTAAATGGTTACATTATGGAGGAAGTATATGTAGAGCAACCTCTTGGTTTTCAAAATCATGATTTTCCAAACCATGTTTTCAAACTCAAAAAGGCACTTTATGGCTTGAAACAAGCACCAAAAGCATGGTATGATAGATTGAGCAAATTTCTCATTGATAATGGTTTTGAAATGAAAAAAGTTGATACTACTCTTTTTGTTAAAACAAAAAATGATGATTTATTAATTGTTCAAATCTATGTTGATGATATTATAATTGGTGCTACTAATGTCTCTATGTGTGAGGAATTTTCCAAGTGCATGCAACAAGAATTTGAAATGAGCTTAATGGGAGAATTAAATTTCTTCCTTGGACTTAAAATCAAGCAATCAATAGATGGGATCTTCATTAATCAAGCTAAATACACAAGAGATCTTCTCAAGAAGTTTGGCATGGATAATTCAAGGACATATAACACACCTATGGGTACATTAACCAAGCTTGACAAAGATGAGAAAGAAAAAGATGTTGAGGTAACAAAATATCGAGGTATGATTGGCTCTCTTTTGTATTTAACTGCTAGTAGACCTGATATTATGATTAGTGTGTGTATGTGTGCTAGAATTCAATCTTGTCCAAAGGAATCTCACCTTAAAGCTGTCAAAAGGATATTTAGATATCTTTTTGGAACCATAAATCTAGGTCTTTGGTATCCTAAGTGTGATAATTTTGATCTAATTAGTTATTCCGATGCGGACTTTGCTGGAAGTCTTCTTGATAGAAAGAGCACTAGTGGCTCTTGCAATTTTCTAGGACATGCATTAGTATCATGGTTTAGTAGAAAACAAAATTCTGTTGCATTATCAACCGCGGAAGCCGAGTATAATGCAGTAGGAAGTTATTGTGCACAAGCTCTTTGGATGAAACAAATTTTAAAAGATTATGGTGTGGTATTTGATCACATTCCCATCAAATGTGATAATACAAGTGCCATTAACATTTCAAAAAATCCCATACAACACTCTAGGACTAAGCATATAGAGATTAGACATCATTTTATTAGAGATCATGTGCAAAAGGTAATATTTCTTTAGAATTTGTTCCCACCGAAAAACAATTAGCCGATATATTTACTAAACCCCTTAGTCAAGATAGATTTTGCATAATTAGAAGAGAATTAGGCATGTTGGATATATCCTAATTTTTCTTTGATAATTTTTGAATGGTAGCATATGTTAAGGGGGAGAATATATTTAGGGGGAGTAATTAATTTGATTACATCTTTTTGATGATAACAAAAGGGGGAGAAATGGTTGGATTGCTTATATTCATAACAAGTGCCAATTTTTTTGTTTATTCTTGATTTTATTTTCATTCTTGATTTTAGATATTATTTAAAGCAATCAATGATTTGTCATCATCAAAAAGGGGGAGATTGTTAGCCCTAAGGCTACATGATAATTTTGATGATAACAATACACATTGATTAATTGAGATTTACTAACATGTTTATTTCTGTGCAAGAGTAAGATCATTGAAATAATTTTAAAATCAAGAAGAGGCTTATTAAAATGAAGTGTTGAAGCTAAGGAGAAGACTTCATGTTAAAGGCACCAAAGCTTAAGAACAAGGATTGACTCAAGGAATGTGACACATGAGCAATGTTCAATCAATTGGTCATATATATCTCTACAAATATCCAAATGACGTGATTCTTGAGCCTTTGGAAAGCTTACCCAATTTATAACATTTCATATGTTTTAAAGAAATTCAAATTTTAAGTGTAAGATCATCCAAATCATCATGCAAGTTGAAAGACAAATGGAAGCAGCTGACATGAGCACCGAATACTCTTTTGGACATATATTGAGCTAGAAAAATCAAAATGACTTGATTCTTGCGGCATTGGAAAGATGACTTAATGAAGAACATTTCATATGTTTTGAAAAAATTCAAATTTCAAACAGAAGGCCGACATAATTGACATGCAATTCGGTGGACTGACACAAAGAAGAAAAATCAACTCACAGGAGCACCGAATGGTGTTTTGGCCATATCTTAAGATAGAGATATCCAAATGCTTTGATTCTTAATTTTTTGGAAAGATTATTCAAATATTCAGATCTTTTATGTTTTGAAGAAATTCAAATTGCAAACAGAAGGCTGACAGAATTATCATTCAATTTGGTGGACTGACACAAGAAAGAAAAATCAAGTCACATGAGCACCGAATGGTTTTTTGGCCATATCTTGAGATACAGATATCCAAATGACTTGATTATTGATGCGTTGGAAATCTTATTTAAATGTACAAATCTTTTATGTTTTGCAGATTTTCAAATTTCAAACAGAACATTGACAAAAATGGCAGACAAAATTACGATTTTTATGGTGGGCAGAAAATTTGGAGATGGTGTCTCCACTTGATTAAGTTCATCCTATTTGCCTATAAAAGGAGCCCTTCTCCCATGCATTCAGTAGAGCAAGAAAAGTATTTTATCAAGCAAAAAGCAAGAGAAATATCAAGTCTAGAGAGCTTATATATTATTTATCTACTCTTTGAAGAGAGTTATACTTTTGTTGTAAAAATTATCTTTATTCTTGTATTGTGGTGAGAGTGAGATATTCTTGTAAAGGATAATAGTTATCCTTGAGAGAACTCTTGTTGTGTGTTATCAAGAGTTGAAGGAAGTTTCCTTGGTGAGGTTGTTCATCAAGAAGAACTCTTGGTGAGGTGTTATCAAGGGTTGAAGGAAGTTGCCTTGGTGAGGTTGTTCATCAAGAAGAACTCTTGGTGTGGTGTTATCAAGGGTTGAAGGAAAAAGTCTTGGTGAGGTTGTTCATCAAGCAAGTTGTAAAGATTTCTACAACTTAGTGGAAAGCTTAGCTCGTGAAGCTAGGAGCCCGTGGACGTAGGCAAGGTTTGCCGAACCACATAAATTGAGTTTGCACTCTCTCTATCCCTATGCTCTTTACATTTACTTGCACTTGTGATTGTTCTTTATTGCTATTCTATTGATTGCATTCTATTTTCATCTTCTTCACCTTTATCCTAAAAGAAAGGGTTAAATAATTTTGATCTTTCAAGAAAAGTTTTCTAATTCCGTATTGATAAATAAAAACCCAATTCACCCCCCCCCCCCTCTTGGGTTGCCATACCTGGGTCAACACCCCCCTCCTCTCACTTTGCAATACACACCGATTTTCGAATTCAATCATCTCTTCTCGCTCTTGAAGACATACTCGAGAATTCGAGAAGTCTTTTCCAATATAAATTTTTTTTAGGCATTTTATTGCTCTAAACCCAAAAATGGTACGTCTTGAGAGAAGAATTCTCTTGTCCCTCCTATTCTCTCTTTTACTTTTCTTGCTTAGAAAAAACATGTTTAAGGTTTTATTTTATGCTTAGGAGCATGTTTAGGATTTATTATGAATTGTTCTAACCCAATTTGTTTTGCAAGATGGATAAGTGTATCGAGGTAAGTCTGCAATCCTTTCTTTTTTAGAATCATGCTTAGGAATTTATTTTCCTTGCGAATGCTTATAATCATAATTAGGAAAACATGTCTAGAATCATGCTTAAGAGCACATGATTAGAATCATGATAGGAAAACTTATTTTCTTTGATGAATACTAGCAAAATAGCATAGAATAGGTAAGAATTATCGTTTTGCCCCTAAATGCCATGATTAATGTCGGATTTTTGAATTAGGCTAGAAATGCCGTGTTTAGGCTAGAATATGCCATAAATGACATGTTAGGCTAGAAATGCCATGATAAATGATGTGAATTTTGCTAGAATAAGCAATAAGGTATAGTTGCCATGATAGAATGCCATGATATTAAATTATGGCTATGTTTGATTTTATTGTTGATGCATGTATGAATGTTTATGTATTAAGAAATGTTATTGTGTGATACCATGAAGTGGTGGTGGACTCACATTGATGGTGAGGGGCCATCACTTACAATAAATATTCAAATATACAAATGTATGGAATATTTTATTTTACTGTTGAATAACAAATGTTCTAATCCTCTTCCCTTCCCCCATGTTTGAAAGAAAATGTAATCCATTCTCCTCCCTCTTTCTTTGTATGAATGTACAACTGTCATTGATTGAATAATCACCTCATATGCCTAACAAAGATAAAAATGGAAATGTGTGCATAAAACGAACAAAACTAAGTGGACTAAGTAACAATATGAGATATTTCTATTTGGTATTTCTCAAGTGAAGGCCGGATTTACATTCGGGCGGGTCAAAGGACTCGTGTCTAACTTTTCAAACCTATTTCTGAAGGGATAAGGGTAGTTTAGGTCCTAAAGCGAGGTATTAGATTGCCCCCATTCAATCCTAATTTAATAATTGTGTGGTGATTCCTTTCTTCAGATTGTCCATGGCTCATTTGTGTTCCCTTAAGTCTCAAAAGAGGTTTTGACACACAGTATCGTGGTCGTAAATGTTGTAGCGGGATGAAAGCCTCATTTACACCCGAGCTTTCGACAAGAAAACGAAGGAGAAGGTGTGCAAAGAAGGAGATTTGGTGCTCAAATAGCAAGGGTGCATTTGACCCAAAGGGAAAGTTCAAATCAAACTGGGGAAGGCCGTTTCTAGTCAAGAAAGTTATGATTGGTGGAGATATCAAGCTAATAGAATTAAACAGAAATGAATTTGTGGAGCCAGTTAACATAAACATGTTGAAGAGATATTTCATATAAAAGCAAAAGAAAAAAAAAGATAGGAAAAGAGAGAAAATAGCCAATCAAAAAACCTAGAAGGGCTAGTTGGTAACATAAATTGTTGCATTATGCATATAAAAGTTCTACAACAGTTTTACCTTGATTAATGAAATGACAAAAGTTTCGGGACAAATATCTTGTAAAACTGATTCTCTTTTTTGCACCTAACAACTAAGAAAAATCTAACATAGAAAACAAAATCTAAAAAGATCATCAATGTCCTCTCTGCCTCCTCTTGTCTATAAGAGCGTCACAATACCTAGTGCATTGAAGAGAGTGCTGATAAGGATCAAGGATCAAAGCTTGCAAATCGACCTAACTCTTGTAGTCATCGTCAGTAGTAGGGTTTAGAAAAGGAAATAAGCCCTTTAGAATGGTGCACCCTAGCCATACCTCTTGCATATAAGTTGCAAAATGAGCTGACAGATGCCCAAGACCAAATAAGGGTGACATGAATATAGTCTGTTGCATGAGACCATAGTGTCGACATAAGTAGGGTGGTGAATAAAAGGAGCTATGAGTCAAACATACCAATGGAACATAGGAAGCATAGATCTTGGTGGTCACATGATGCAAATGCCAATGGGACATCCCCAATAGAGTATGACATCTGACAATGTCCAAAGCCATCCGTCCCAGTTATTGATCCTCAGGAGCTTTCTCGCTTGATGGTTCTTCAAACCGTATCGGGCTCAGTCAACTAAAGGTAGGGCCAAAATGCTAACTTTTCTTACAACCAAACCTGAAAAAAGAGAAACTAGTTAGTGGTAAAAACTAGGGGTAACGGGTGATAATTTGAAAAAATTGATAAAGCTATCACCTAAAGAAGACGAGGATTACCAAAAAGCTATGACGTGACACCTGAGCTCACACAATCCATGCCATGAAGAGTCTCAACCAAGATCAGTGGAATCAAAGTATGCTCTACCCTTATCTGAAGGATAAGGTTCAACGTGAGAGGATCACCATAGCCATCCTTAAAAACCAGCAAAAACTATAAAATGTGATAAAATTGGAGAATCCGAAGCCAAGAAGTAGAGTCTATCTTGACCACCTCAAGCAATGGGATGAATACTATCAAAACCACTTGACCACCTACCATATTTTCCCTCATCCTAAAATGAGGAATATGAAAGAAGTCTACTATGTCTATTGGTGAGGGTGGTGCAAGCGAAGGCAATATCATGTTTTTACTGCTAACAGCATAAGCCTTTAGGATGGCACTAAATTCATTATATAGCAGGCACAACTCTTGACAATCGAAGCAAAAAAGAAGGTTCAGAATATCCCAGAAGTTTAATGTAGATTTGATAAAAGATATGTCGAGTTTTACTTGCTTAAGGTATCTCAACCTGTATAGCCTGCTCAACTCTAACAGTCTCTACATTGGGTCCTTCAAAGACTACAGGATAGGTTGAAGGAGTTTTAGAACAGCTTTAGTCATCATGAAAAGAAAACCAACCTAAGAGGAAAGGAGGTAGAGAGAAGGCATTGTAGAGAGAGGGTGAAAAATTAGAAAATGAGAGAATGGTGTAGAATGGGTTAGAAATGGCCATGAGGGATTTTTATAAAGACTAGAAAGGAAGAGACGCATGCAATAAGGTCCCACACATGCGCGATCATATGTAGATAAGTGTTCCTCTTGTCCCCTTCATCTAGCCCCCTCCTTTTTATTTCAGAGCTGATTTTGCAAAGAAATGAAAGTTTTGTTAAAAAAGAAAAAAGAAAAAAAAGAGAAGAAAAAAGAAAGAAAGAAAGAGGAGGATATGTGAGCAAATTCTAATGAAAGTTCAACTTTCAATTAATCAAGTAGTTTACTTGAAGGCCCACAGTAGAAGTAAGCAAAATAAACTAAAGTGGTAGCATATTGCATATAGTACAAACGTTAGTACAAACACCAGTATAGGCATCAGTGCAACTATGGGTACAAGTACCAATAAAGATACAAAATGGAAATAATACAAAGAAGGCAAACAGAACACATCAGTGGTCAATGAGGGGTTTGAATGGGGCTTTCATCCTTGTAGACACTAAATTTTTGGGGCTCAATGATAAATGAAGAGCAAAAAATTGACCAAAATACCCTTGGAAGCAAAAAGAAGAAACCAACCAAAAACTTTGAAAACCGACATATGACTTTGAAAAATAATAGAAATTAATCTAGGAAGAATCCGATGATGAGTCATACCGTTGGGAATCTACAGATGTCTAGATTTCACAAAATTTTACAGATCATGAATCAGAATTGAACTCAAAGAGTTGCATGTGATTAAACGATTGAAGGTCAGAAGGGACTACACTGAAAAAATACAAAATTGAAGGGTTTGGTGGGCCATAATTAGCTGGTGGTTATAAGATAGCCTTCCATCGACCAACGTTCCACCCATAGTCGGTTGGCTATCCCACTGTCAGTCGATCGTCCTCCCACAGCTGGCCGACACTCCCCTTCTTATTTCTGAAAATTTTCAATTAGAACCTTCCTTTTTTAGTTTTTACTTCTTCTTTTTCAACTCACACCCTCTCTTATATAAACGCCCCCTCTCCTCACTTTGACACATAACTGAAATCCTTTCTTCTTCCTTTTAAAGGCATACTTGGAAATTCAATAAGTCTTTTCTAGTTTAAAGGTTTTTTAGGCGTTCTATTGCTCTAAACTCGAAAAGGGTACGTCTTGAAAGCAGTCCTTTCTTCTCCCTCCTTTTTTCTTATTTATTTTTTCTGCTTAGAATTAAGTATGGCTAGGTTTTATTATGCTTAGAATAAGTATGATTAGGATTCATTTTAATGCTTAGGAGCATGTTTAGGGTTATTAGGAATTGTTTTAACCCTCTTTTGTTTTACAATGTGAAAATGCATGTCAAGGTAATTAATATTTTCCTCATTTATTAGAAACATATTGAGGAATTTATTTTCCTTGCGAATGCCTTAGAATCATGTTTAGGAGCTCATGATTAGAATCATACTAGGAAATAGCATAGAATAGGTAAGAATTACCATGTTTATCCTTGAGTGCTTGAATTGGGCTAGAATAGCCATAATTGATATTGACTGACAGAATTAGGCTAGAAGTGCCATGTCTAGGCTAGAATTGCATATTTAGAATTTTCATTATCAATTGAATTATGCTAGAAGAGCAATAGGCAGAATTACCATAATATAATTATCAAATCTAGGTAGAAGTGCCATGATTCTAGATTATAGCTTTGTATTTAATTCCAATTGATTAATTGATTTTATAAATACCATGATTAGAATGATGCCATGAAGTGATGGTGGACTCACATTGATAGTGAGGGACCATTGCTTAGAAGGAATAAATGATTAAATAAATAACATGAATATGTATGAAGAGGCTTGATAAGCATAGAATAGAATCACATATGTTGGTGAGGAATTCCTTATTTATTGGATCTCGAATTAGTTGCTTATTCAATATATGATTTGCATGAATATGCTATGTATGAAATATTTTATATCATTGAATATTTGAAGTGTTTAGAAGTAAACTTAATTTGTTGTTGAAGAGCAATGCAATCCTATCCTCTATCCCCTATGCTTGAAAGGAATTGTAATTCTATTCTCCTCCTCTTTTTCTTTGTATGAATATACAACTATCTTGAATGAAATCATCTTACATGCCTTTAAGAAGATAAAATGAACAAAATAAGTGGATTGTATAACAATATAAGTTATTCTTATTTGGTATATCTTGGTGGAGGCTAGATTTAGATTTAGGTGAGGTGAATGGCTCGTAACTATTTTTTTGAACCCATCTCAGAAAGGATGAGGGTGGTTTACGTCCTGAGGCAAGGGATTGGATTGCCGCCACTTATTCCCAATTGAATAATTGAGTGGCGACTCTAGTCTCCAGATGTGCCCATAGCTTATTTGTGTTTCCTTGAGTCTGGAAAGAGGCTTTGACATAGTGTCATGGTCGCAAATTCTTTGGTAGGGTGAAAGACCTGTTCACAGTGGCCACTCCACTATTGATAAGAGAAGTTGATTCCAATTAGGATACCAAATTCTAATTGTGTGCTTTCTTTGTTATTTTGAGTCCTTGTATCACTACATTTTGCATATAATAAGCATGAATTGCCTAAACGAGGTGTGTGGCATTGGCATGAGAAGTCTTTGGCCCTATTTAACCCTTAGATGACTTAAATTAGTGTCACCACCTTTGAGCACATAACATTGACTTGGTATAAAAAGAGATCGACCCAAGGGGGCATTTGTCGCTCAAAGGAGCCTAGACCATTGGACACCCTTGAGACTCAAGCCTATATAGATGAATCTAGAAAATTTTCATAGGATGAATGTCCAAAATCCATGTTGAAATGCATGTCTATGGATGTAAATTCCACACGATTGGAATAACATTAACTCAAATCTCATGGAACCATGAACAACTACCACATGTCAAATCACCCATAAGAACAAAATGGGGCATGTGCCATGAGTTAAGGTTATTATGACATATAAAACCATGTTATGATAATCATAGAGAATCCAATATCAACTTGAATAATAGAAATTAGGATAGAGAATCTTGCATTTTCACATCCCATAATGATGACTTGGGAATGAGGCAAAAAATCCTAGGAAAAGAGACTCCACCTCACGTGTGTAGGAGTAATAAGGAGGGAAGGCTAAAAGTCTGTCTATGCCCTTGTATGAGCATGCATCATATCATGCATACATGCATGGCATTAACACCTTTGTTTTGCAGCCATCATAGCTTGATTTATATAAGGTGGTCGTTTGAAAAGACAAGAGGAACCAGTCGTTGAAATGGCCACACCTAACAACAACAATCAAGAGATAGTCCAATTGAGGGTTGATATGACCACACCCCAGCAACAAATGGCCCAAATGATTGAAGCTATATAAAATTGGCCGAACTGTATGAATCAGCCTCTGCCCAAAGGTAATAGTGGTGGTGAGGGTGAGATTAGCCAAGGCAAAGATAAGAGGGAAAGGCCCAACCGTCCAAGATGAGCCCGAATTGGTCAAGCAATTGGCTAAAGACATGGAGAAGGTCCAATCTCTCTTGAAGAAGAAAGGGTTAAAAGGGGTCGAAGACCTAAATGACATTTTACTGATTTGAGATAGTGACTTGCAATCAATGTTTCACATGCTAGATTTACCCAAGTTCAATGAAGAGGGCAACCCAAAAACTCACTTGAGGTAGTATGCTATTGTCATGGCTGCCACTTTTTTGTCAAAGGAGCATATATTAAAGTAGTTCATCCTATCCTTAGAAGATGATACGCCAAAAGAGTTCGAGAAGATTAGGAGGAATTATCTGAGTAGTTCATGGAACAATATCACCATAACACCCAATTGGGGGTAACCTTGAGGGATCTAGAGACGACTTAGCAAAAACCCAAAGAGGCTTTTTTGAAGAACTTAATCCGTTGGACGACCTAAGTGGCCAAGATAACTATGAGGCCCGTGAAGAAGGACCAGGTTCGTATGGTGATCAATCAGACCTATGCTTCCATTAGAGATAGGCTTGCAGGCTTTCCAATCAAAGCATTTGAAGATTTGTATGATTCAAACATCCAAATAGAAGATTTGGAGGCTAGATAGAAAAGAAGCAATAATAGTTACCCTCGAAGAAATCAGGGGCATTACCATCAAGCTAGTGGGTTTAGTACGAAGAATGTTGAAGCGAAGGTAGTCGGTCAACAAAGGGGGTTCAATCGTTTAGGAAGGCCACTGTCGAAGATCTTCGCTAGGTTAAAAGCTGAAGGGGTTTTATAATCATTGCCACCAAGAGAGCTTCCAAATCCATTGCCAAAGAATTGGAGGCATCATGAGAAGTGTGAGTTCCACAAAGTGACCTACCATAAGACTGACGATTGCACTCGTCTTCACTATGAAGTCCAAGACTTAGGGTCAGATTACCAAGCTAGAGATGGAAGAGCCCAATACAAACCTAACTTCAATCGGGTACTTCCTTTAATAACCAACATGATTGGGTCAGGCTTAACTAAGGAAGAAGTAATGAATTGTTTTGAAGAAAAGGTTGGATCGAGTCAGGCCGAGAGAGCTAAAAGAAAAGAGAAGTCCATGCTTGAGCAATAAAAGGGATTCACTAGAAAGGTGATCATGAAGAAGAAGCCCAAGAAAGAGAAGCTTCTAGAGCCACCAATGGACCCATCTAGTCAGCCTTGCTGCTTTTATTGAAGAAGGGATCAAAGATGTCTATTATGAAGATATGTCTGTTCCTAATCTCTATGAAGAAGAGGACATTGTTTATGTTTCAAAGTTTAATATAATAAAGAATAATTTTGCTTACTTGTTTGATGTCTATCCTAATGACACTATGCATGATAATTTGCATTTCACTTACGTATTTGATATCCATGACATTCATACTCATGAAATTAATCTTTGTATAATTGAAAAACATAAGACCATAGGTAGAACTCCTAAAGAGATAAAAAGAGATTTAAAAAATTATAAAAGAAACATGAAGAAGTCTTCGCCTGGTCCATGATGACATGCCTAAAATTGGTAGAAGTATTGTTGAGCACATGATTCTAATGTATCCGTACATGAACTCGGTGAAGCAGAAGTTAAGGAGGTTAAGACCAAAATGGTTTGAAAAGATCAAAGAATAAATATCCAAGCAGATTTAAGCCAAGTTCCTAGACGTGGTGAACTATCCAGAATGGTTAGCCAATATTGTGCCTATGCCAAAGAAGAATGGAAGGTTTTGACTGTGTGTTGATTATTGAGACTTAAACAAGGCCTCACCGAAGGATGACTTTCCTTTGCCTCACATTGACGTGTTAATGATAACACCGTCGCCAGTGTGATGTTCTTTTTTGTAGACGGGCTTTCTAGTTAAACCATATAATGATGGCCAGTAAAGACAATATAAAAATGGCCTTCATTACATAATGGGGAACCTACTATTATATGGTGATGCCCTTCGTGTTAAAGAATATAGGGGCAACCTAACAAATGTGGGCAATGCTATCTCATGATATGATGTACAAGGGGATAGAAGTCTATATAGATGACATTGTGGTAAAATCTGAGACTCGAGATGGTCACTTTGAAGCATTAGACAAATTCTTAGAGTGGGTGAAGGAGTATAAGCTATGGCTAAATTTGAAGAAATATGTTTTTAGAGTCATCTTAGTGAAGTTGTTGGGGTTTATAATTGGTAAGAAAGGGATAGAGGTAGATCCCAATAATGTCAAGGCAATTATGGAGACGCCACTGCCCAAGACGGAGAAAGAAGTTAGAGGGTTTCTTAGGAAGATCTAGTACATCAGTTGATTTATCACCAAATTGATGATAATTTATTGACTGATTTTTAGATTCCTAAAGAAGGATCAACCAATAACATGGAATGATCAGTTCCAAGAGGCGTTTAAGAAGATTAAGAAGTAGCTGCAAAATTTACCAGTTTCGGGACCACCAAAACCTGACAAGAATCTAATTTTCCACCTGGCTCTTGAGGAGGAGGCCATAGGTGCTATGCTAGCATAAGAAGATAAGAACAGTATGGAATATGCCATTTACTATCTTAGCAAGAAGTTGTTACCATATGAGATGAAGTACAATTATATGGAGAAGATGTGCTTAGCCATGGTGTCGCTCTTGAATAAGTTGAGGCATTTCTTTTAGTCTTATAACTTTAAGGCTGTCTTGAATGAAGACCTAATGAAGTATCTCTATAAAGCACCATCTTTGGTGGGGAAGCTAGCACTAGTTCAATTGCCAAAATTTGACACATCATAAGAAGCTGGTGAAAGGAAGAGTAGTTACGGAATTCTTGGCCATGAATTGAATCGACGATGATGAACCATGGAAGTCCTAGATGAACATCTGGGGGTAATCTTGGTAGTAGGATGGAGGATGTTGTTTGATAGAGCTGTCAATAGAAATAGTGTTGGAATATGAGTTATTCTCGTATCACTGACTAAAGAAGTCATTCCTTTGCTAAGAAGTTGGAGTTTAGAGTCACCAACAACATGGCTAAATAATAAGCCTATGCCTCTAGGCTTGAAATCGTGATTGTAATGGGCAATGGCAAAATAAAAGTGTTAGGAGATTTGAAGTTAGTCATCTTGCAAGCTGATGAAGATTGGGATTTAAGGGAAGGAAGGTTAAAGTCGTATCTAGAGCACATTAGATGGCTGATTGGGAGGTTCAAGTAGTGTACCTTTACCCATCTTCCTAGAAATGAGAATCAGTGGCCGACACTTTAGCTTCTTTGGCCTCAGTTTGGGTGGATGCCCAAGAGCTGTGGTAAGGCCAATAGTGATATTAAGCATGGGGTCCTTACTACATAGAAGCCCATGTAATTGAAGTCGAAGTGTATGAGAAGCCATGGTTTTATGATCTGAAGAGATACTTAGAAGATAAAATTTTGCTAGATGGGACAAACGAGAAAAATAAGGCTGTACTATGAAGGTTTGTTGAACAAGTTACTTATCATCAATGAGTGATGTACAAGAGAATGCCAGAAAGGATACAATTGAGGTGTGTCAATGAGAAAGAAGCTAGAAGGCTTATAGAGGAAATCCATAGTAGTGTATGTAGGCCACATATGAATGGGCTAATGCTTGTGAAGAAGATAATAAAGCAGGGCTTTCATTGGTTAATCATGGAAATGGATTGTGTCTAATTTATGAAGAGGCGTCACCAGTGCTATATCAATGAAAATTTGATTCACCAACCATCCTTGGAGCTACAAGGAATGATAACGCTGTGGCCTTTTGCTGCATAGGGCATTGACATCATAGGTTAAATAAGGCTGTTGACTCCTAATGGGCATCGATATGTGGTGGTGGAGATTGACTACTTCACCAAGTGGATAGAAGGTAAGTCTTACAATAAACTAGGGGCAAAGTAGAAGGCGAAGTTCATCGAGAAGAATATCATATGCAGATTTGGTGTGCCATATCACTGATAACGGGGTTTATTTCCAGGCTGAGTCTAAGGCCTTGTTCAAGAAATATAGGATTGAGCAATATAAGTCGTCTCCTTACCAACCACAAGCAAATGGAGCAGTAGAAGTGGCCAGTAAGAACATCGAAAAGATGTTGGCCTAGACGGTGCAGACATACAAAGATTAGTTTATGTTTCAAAAATAATCCTACCAATTAAGATAGAAATGAAATCATTAAGGGTTCCAATTGAGGCAAAAATTCCTAAAGAGGAGTGGGTCCAAAATAGATGTGAGCAGTTGGCCTTGATTGATGAGAAAAGAATAAAGGCCAGATATCATATGCAACTATACCATAAGCAGGTTGCTTGAGCCTTTAACAAGAGAATAAGGACAAGAAGGTTTAAAGAAGGGGAATTGGTCCTTAAACAAGCTAGGCCAGTGGTGTTTGATTTGAAAAGGAAGTTCAAGCCCAACTGGGAAGACCCATTTATTGTGACAAAGGTCATGTTTGACAGAGTTGTCTCTTATCAGACATGGAAGGAAATAAGTTCACTGAACCCATCAACATGGATAGGCTAAAGAGATACTATGTGTAGAAGTGAGAATAAAAGAAAAGAGTATGAGAGGAAAAATAATTAGTCAGAAAACTAGAAATGGCTGATTAATGATAAGAGTTGTCTCATTGCTTATCTATCGTTCGGAGAATAAATGATTGTACTTCTATTAATGAAATAAAGTTGCTTGGAAACAAATATGCTTTTGAAATGTCTTACTATTTTGCATGATAACAAAAGAAAAGCATCTAAATCTAAGCTAACATTGAAACTATCAATATCGCCTTTGTTTATTCACCAGAATATAAATAGGTTCACCGTATCACTCACGGCACTGTCTGAATCAAACAGTCAGATCAGGAATGGAAGCTTGAAGGTTTACCCAACTCTTGTATCGATCATCCATCTCAAAGTCAGAATCATGGAACAGATTCCTCTCAATGGTTCGATGCGGCCAAGAGTCTCTCATACGCTTTAGATAGTGAACAAATAGTCTCCATCGAAAGCAATCGGTGAGTCCACGATCCTCTGCTTAATTCTATACTATCGATGTAGTCTAGCAAGATCACAGAATGAACTATGAGTGAAACCTTCCAAAGGCACGCATACAATGTAGGTCTCGACTGTCATGTGATCCAACCTCTATTATGGATAGTTCTAACAAATCTGAGCATCTGGAATGGCTTAAAGCCAGTCAACCCAAGAAGAATGTCTCTTAAGTCTCCTTATTGTCTAAAGTTGAGGGCTATAAGAGGAGATATCTCCCTCAGGCATTGCTAGAATAGACAGCCTCTCTTGTAACCAAATATGAAAAAAGAAAAAAAAAGTCCATTGGGTTGAAAAGCCCAAAAGAGTGGCCCAGGCAAAAGTTAGGGCAAGCTCATTGTGTTGAAAACCCAAAAGGATGGTTTAGGAAAAAATTAGAGCATGAAAAAAGAAAAAAAGAAGAACAAAAAAATAATAAAGAAGAAGCCCATTGAGTTGAAAACCTGAAAAGTGCCACCCGGGCAAAAGTTAGGGCAAGCTTAGTAAGTCAAAAACTCGAAAGGCCAGCTTAGGCAAAAATTAGAGAAAGAAAAAAAAGAAAAAGAAAAAGAAAAGGAAATATAAACCCACTAAGTTGAAAACCCAAAAGGGCGACTTAGGCAAAATAAGTTGAAAAGAAAATACCTGAAAAAGTAGAAGACTGCCACTAAATCTCTAACTTGGATCAATCCTGATGATATCTAGTTTGATCAATGTTTCCATTAGAATTAAGGGAACTACTGTAAAACTGGGTCCCATACGAGGAATGATGGTCATAAGATTTGGGTCATCGAGACCGCTTGGTGAAACCAGTAAAAGCTATGCAAGAAGGCTAAATTGAAGAAGGCGAAGCCAACCAATGAAGTCCTATCCGTCATCTCAAGCAAAGGCATAATAAAAAACAATATCACTCTACCACTTCAAGTGTGAATACCCTGGGTAGAAATCGAACAGTTAAAGAAATGGGAAAGGTTAAATATAGATGGTGTCATAATGATGGGTAGAATGATGCTCTCAGAACTTGATGAATGACAGCCAAGTGTGGCAGAGAATTCCTTAGACGGGGGCAAAAGCTCTTGTCTATTGCAGTGGAAGAGGTAATCATGTGAATCCTAGAAGGTTTTATAGTCCTTGAGAAATGGGATGTCAAGCTTCATATGTCGAAAGTAGGGGTGCACACGGGTCAGGTCGGGTCAGGTCAGGTTTTATCAAATCCGACCCAACTCGATCATGCATTGGGTTAAGAAAATTACACCCGATTGGTCAGGTTTTAAAAAAAATTTCCATGTAAAAAATAAACTGCCAATTCAAATAAACAAAATTATCAATGTAAAGTAGAACTATTTTTGGTAAGACTCAAATCATCAAAGCAACAAAATATAATTACAATTAATCAGGCAAGAAACACTAACAAATCCACGAATGGAGTTTCTCCCTTCACTTCTTTCTTTATTATTTAAATAATAATTATAATCTGTAACTATTTAGTACATCAACCAGCGTACAAGCTCTAAAAATCAAGTTGTGTCACAATCTGAGCAATTAAACCAAAACCAATAACGTAAAATTACATAAATCTCCCCATCTTCCAGACTTGTCCATGCTTGGTAGTCTCACCGATCCTCCAAAGTATCCAAATTATTAGCTTTCCTTTGTTCTATTCTTGGATTTCTAATAAATCAACTTTGCAAATTGACTAAATGTAGCCCAGGGTGCTAACGGCTAAAATATGTGAGAAAAAATAAAATAATGGATTAAAGAGTAGAGGTAAGGATTGTTACCTGGTCTAGCCGCAGCTCCGTAAACCCGGCTTTCGTGGAGAAGAGTTTTCATGATTTTGTATGAATGACATTAAACTAATCCTCGAGTATATAAAAAGCATCAAATTTAAATTAAAGGTTTACTTTAATTTGGAACTCGTGATGGGGAATATTAAAGGCTGGAGTGGGATGAGCGAGGCATGGAGGCGTGACGAGTGGAGCGGCTGGAGTCGTGGAGGAGCAACGGTTGTTGAAGGAGGAGATGTTAACGAATGAGGTTCAATTAGGTTTAGGGTTGAATTGAGGAGATAATGTACTTTTATATCATTGGTTTGATGTGGCAAAGTCCACAATAATATTATGATTTCACTTATAGCAGATTGACACATGGTAGTTTGCAAATTTTTTAAAAAATAGTCGGGTTAGGTTCTTCACGGGTTGAAACAAAAAAACCAGATCCCAAATAAACCCGATATCTTAAACCCGATTTCGGGTTTTTTTCAAAGCAACCCCGATCATGACCCGATCAACCTAATCAAACCCGATCGGGTCGGATCGGGTCGGATTATTTTGCACACCCCTAGTCGAAAGTACTTCAAATTCAAAAGAATACTAGATTCAAGCCACTTCCCGTTATTCTCCTTTAGAAACTTCAAGAAAGGCTGAAGAACCTTAAGAATGGCCTTAGACATGTTAGAAAACATAAGAAGAGGCGTTGGAAGGTGTGAAAAGAAGTAGAAAGGAAAAAAAGAAGGCCGATGGTGATACTCATCACTTATCATCACCATTATTATCAACATCAATTGAAGAAGCAGTAACCTGAGCCTAAAGATGGTCAATCTCTTGCTCTAGAAACTCGATTTGTTGGCGAACCATCTAGTCTAAGCAAGAAGAATATAGTTAGAAAAGATTATTAAGATATACATGAAACATAAAATATCTTCGTGAAGGAAGCACGATCCAAAATAGAGCCTAGTCTAGAAGTAACTGAGTTTTGCAAAAATCACAATGCAGTATGAAATACTGAGGGTAGTTGCAAAGGAAGAAGGCCTAATACCTATAGACACTAGATCTTTTAGGCTCGAGGATGAAAAGAAGATGATTGTTGAGCAAAAAAAAAAAAAAAAGGATCAAAATGCCCTTGGGAGCCAAGAAGAGATGGGTGAAAAGAAGTTGGTGAAGAGCCTGAAAAACTGATATATGACTTTGAAAAATCAACATAAATTGATCCGATAGAAATCTGGTGATGAATCATATACTGTTGTGAATCTACGGATGTCTAGTTTTCATAGAAATTTACAGATCAGTAATCAGAGTTGAATTCCAAAAGTTATACGTGATCGAAGGAACAAAGGTTTGAAGGAATTACATCCAAGGATGATAAAAAAGGAAGGGACCGAAAGCAAATTAGTCGGTCGACCATCACACAGCTACCTGATTGTCCAAGACACTTGGCTATTGGCCAGTGGCCAGGCATCCATCAAATGGTCACTCAGCTGTCTGAAGATGGCCGTCCGACCCTTTTTGGTTTATTTTGAAAAGTTATCTTGAAAAACTTCCTTTTTCATCTTCACCCCTCCCTTATATAAACCCTCCCCTCCTCACTTTACAAGACACACTGATTATTGAATACAATCATCTCTTTTGCCTCTCTTGAATACATGCTCAAGAATTTGAGAAGTCTTCTCCAATATAAATTTTTTAGGCATTCTATTGCTCGAAACTCGTAAAGGGTACGTCTTGAGAGCAGAATTCTCTCCTCTCTCCTATTTTCTCTTTTATTTTTCTTGCTTCGAAAAAGCATGTTTAAGGTTATTATGAATTGTTCTAACCTAATTTGTTTTGCAAGATGGATAAGCGTGTTGAGGTAAGTCAGTAATCCTTCCTTTTTTATAATCATGTTTAGGAATTTATTTTTTTGCGAATGCTTAGAATCATGACTAGGAGAACATGTGTAGAATCATGCTTGAAAGCAAATGATTAGAATCATGATAGGAAAACTTATTTGCTTTGATGAATGCTTAGAAATAGCATAGAATAGGTAAGAATTATCCTTTTACCCTTGAATGCCATGACTGATATTGGATGTTTGAATTAGGCTATAATATGCCATGAATGCCATGAATTAGGCTAGAAATGCCATATTTAGGCTAGAATATGCCATGAATGACATGTTAGGCTAGAAATGCCATGATGAATGATGTGAATTATACTAGAATAAACAATAAGGTAGAATTGCCATGATAGAATTTACCAAAATCTAGGATAGAATGCCATGAGATTAAATTATGGCTTTGTTTGATTTTATTATCGATGCATGTATGAATGTTTGTTTATTAAGAAGTGTAATTGTGTAATGCCATGAAGTGGTGGTGGACTCACATTGATGGTGATGGACCATCACTTAGAATAAATATTCAAACTTACGAATGTATGGAATATTTTATTTTATAAATGTTGTAATCCTCTTCCCTTTCCCCATATATGATGGAAATATAATCTTTTCTCCTTCCTCTTTCTTTGTATGTATATACAACTGCCATTGATTGAATAATCACCTCAGATGCGTAACAAAGAAAACAATAGAAACGTGTGCATAAAATTGACACATCCGAAAAAGGATTGTCTCCCAAGTATAGGAGTGTCGAAGTAATAAACCCGGTGAGACCGGGGTCGATCCATGAGGAAAGGAATTTAAGCGCTACAAACTATAAAGTAAGCAATATGATGTGGATGATTTAAAGAGATGACAAGATAATATCAACAAATATAAATAAGGAACAAGTTTATAAACAATAAATTAGAATCATACAAGAAAAATCAACACAATAATAATGAAGGCTAAGGTTAGGGGATCCGCCCTTGATATTTCGAATAAGGATAAACAACCCATTTTAGTTATATGAATTATATTTGTTTCGTTACCAACATTTATACCACTACTTGTAAATGGGTTCAAGCATCCAATGTGCCAATCACCATATGTCTACAAGAAATCAAGGTTCCTAACTAAACTTGTGTCAGTAAGGAAGAACAATACGACATCTAGGAAGGATCCAAGCATTTGATGTGCCAATGATTGTCTACAATGGATCAAAACCTCCACCTTACGAGTGGTGTCAAGATGGATTAAGAAATTAAATATAAATCATATTGAATAAACATTATAAGATTAAGATTATTAAGCACATATTAAGGGTTAGAGAATCCTTATTCTCATATCAAGGGTTTCACCCTTTCACCTTAGCAAAAGAGAAATTAGAAGAACATTATAATAGAAAGAAAATAAAATGCAAGAAAAAGGAAATTCATTAATAACATAAACACACAAAACACAATACAAGATCCTAGCCAAAGCCAAAATGTTCCAGCCAAGGCCAAGATGCCCTAATGGGTCACAAGGCACCTCTATTTATAGATACATCCAGGGGCAAACTTGTCAAATTACAAGGACATAATTGTCAAATATTAGTTGTAAATATCTTTGACAATTGGGATCATTAGGCACCGACTTTGACCATCGATTTTGACATTGAAATATTGAGAATTTTAATCATATGTCTTCATGAAAATTGTAGATATTTCTCTCAGCTTTCTGGAACATATTGATTTTTGCACAATTTGGATGCGTATTTTGAGAGATACGGTTCAAATGTTGAGGCTTGGTCAGACTGGGCTAAGACTGTAGATGGGTTCGCTTTAAGACCAATTTTGGTCCACTAAGAGCCCGAATTTGATGATGCTTGTGAAATGCAATCTTGTAGAAAATTGAATCAGCTTTCCAAAACATTAAGATTTGCACCATTTTGATCTATAAATAGAAACTTATGCCCATTTTATCGAACCTATAATAAAACCAAAATTAAGAGGAAGTTAATTCCAAAGATGCAAAGACTACAAGTATGCTTAAGTTGAGGAATTTAATGACACTATTAATGCAATATGATGAACCAAGCTCTTATTAAATATACATATTTAGGTGTTCATAAAAAATGAACAATGCTAAGTAGAGTAAGTAACAATACGCGATATTTCTATTTGGTATTTTTGAAGTGGAGGCTGGATCTACATACAAGCTGGTCAAAAGACTCGTACCTAACTTCCCGAACCCATCTTTGAAGGGATTAGGATAGTTTAGGTCCTGAAGCGAGGGATCAGACTACCCCCATTCATTTCTAATTGAATAATTAGGTGATGACTCCTTTCTCCAGACATGCCCATGGCTCGTTCGTGTTTCCTTAAGTCTCGAAAGAGACTTTGACACAGTGTCGTGGTCGCAAATGCTCTGGTGGGATGAAAGCCCCGTTCACAGTGGCAATTTCACTGACATAAGAGAAGTTGATTTCGATAAGAATACCAAATCGTAATACCTCGTGTTGATATAATGAGTCCTTGCATCACTATACTTTTGCACATAATGAGCACGAAACTCCTAAACTAGTTGTGCGGCGTTGACATGTGAAGTCTTTGGCTCCATTCGACCCCTAGACGACTTATGTTGGTGGCACCACCATTGAGCACGTACCATTGAATTGGTATAAAAAGAGATCAGCCTAAAGGGGCATCTCTCGAGCGAAGGAGCTCAAACTATTGGACCCTTGAGACTCAAGCCCATATATATGACTCTAAAAATTTCTAATAGGATGAATATCCAAAACCCGTGTTGAAATGCATTTCTATGGAAGTAAATTCCCTAGGGGTGGGATTCGTGTCGTGTCGTGTCGACCCATTTAATTATTCGTGTCAAAACATGAAACCCAAACCTGACACGGTTATTAAACGTGTTACCCACGTGTTGTAATCGTGTCATATTTAATTCAAATAATTTACTTAATTGTTTAATCTAGTTATGCATAATATATTATATTCTATGTATTTAAATCAATTAAAATTATTTTTAGAATATAAATAATTGTTAGTATAAAATATTATTTAAATCATCATAATTTATTATTTTATAAGTTAATTTATTTTATAGTATAAAAATTTTAGTTTTATAATATATATGTTGTAAGTAGGTAATAATTTATATTATTGAATGAATATACATATTAAGGATAGACAAAATATATTTAACTATTCGTGTCATTAAACGGGTTGGCGTGTTGAACACCTTCAACCCGAACCCGACTCATTTATTAATCGTGTAGTGTATTCGTGTCGTGTTCGTGTCGTGTTCGCATGTCGTGTCACAAAGTCCCACGCCTAAAATTCCCCATGATTAGAATAACATCAACTCGAAACCTCATGAAACCATTAACCAATGCCACATGTCAAGTAACCCATAAGAATAAATTGACAACATGTGCCATGAGTTAAGCTTATCATGATGTTTTCAAAACCATGTTATGATAATCACTAAGAATCCAACATCAACATAAATGTTAGAATTGGAGAGAGAATCTCGCATTCACACATCCCATGATGATATCTTAGGAATGAAGCCTAAAATCCTAGGAAAAGAGACTCAACCTCACGTGTGTGGGAAGACTAAGGTTGTGTGAATGGGGCTTTCATCCTACCAGAGCATTTGCGACCATGACACTGTCTCAAAGCCCATTTTGAGACTTAAGGGAACACAAATGAGACATAGGCAAGTCTAGAGAAAGTAGTCGCCACCCAATTATTCAATTGGGAATGAATGGGGAAAATCCGATCCCTCGCTTAGGGACCTAAACTACCCTCATCCCTTTAGAGATGGGTTCGAAAAGTTAGGTATGAGTCTTTCAATCTGTCCGGATATAAATCCAACCTCCACTTGGAAAATACCAAATGGGAATAACTCATGTTGTTACTTAGTTCGCTTAAGTGATTCATTTTATACACACATTATCATTTTATCTTTTTTAAGCATGTGAGGTGATTATTCAATCAATGGCAGTTGTATATTCATACAAAGAAAAAGGGAGTAGAAAAGATTACATTTCCATCAAACATGGGGGAAGGGAAGAGGATTCCAACATTTGTTATTCAATAATAAAAATAGAACATTCCATACATTCATGTATTTGAATATTTATTCCAAGTGATGGTCCCTCACTGTAAATGTGAGTCCATTACCTATTCAAGGTACATTCATGCATTCATAAATTAATCAAATGAAATTCGAACAAAGCCATAATCTATAATCATGGCATTCTGGCCTAGATTTGATAAATTTTATCGTGGTATTTTACCTATTTCTATTCTAGCATAATTCATATCAATTTATTAAGAATAATGGCATTTCTAGCCTAAACATGGCATTTCTAGCCTAATCATGGTAATCATAGCATATTATAGCCTAATTCAAGCAATTAACATCAATCATAACATTCAAGGGTAAAATGGTAATTCTACATATTCTATGCTATTTTCTAGCATTCATCAAAGCAAGTAAGTTTTTCTTGCATGATTCTAATCATGTGCTCTTTAGCATAATTCTCGACATGTTTTCCTAATCATGATTCTGTTTTGTGGCCTGGTTGATAAACCGACTCGAGTTAATTGTGTTGATTTGTTGAGGCTTGATTGGTTTCATTTTGGATAGTTTAGTGCTTCAGATTGGTTTTTTTTGGATTTGTTATTGATCTTGTGGATTTGGTTGGCTTTGCAATCCTACCTTTGGTTGAATTGACTATTTTTAAGATATTTGGTTTTGGAGTTTGATCTCGATTGAGTGCTTTGGTTGATTTGATTGTTGGTTGGATATTTGGAGTTTTGGAGTTGATTTGGGTTGATTGCTACGGGTTGGAGTTTTCCCACTTTTTCCAACACAAATTTCCTAGCCTGCACAACACCATCCCTACCATGGCCACCTCTGCTCCTAACAAACATAACCAGCCCCAACGCCCACCTCACACCGCTTAAACACACCCACCTACTCGAAACACCACCCACACACAACCCTTCCCCAAACCACCCGGTTCTTGGGCTGATAGGGTTCGGGTTACTGAGGCCAGCACTAGATTTTCTCTTGACTCGATAGCCCAGAAGGACCTGGGTTCGATTCTTGAGCTCCCTGATGATTTGGTTGATGATGCTGGGGCTGTTTTGTTGCGTTGTATTGTGGGATTTTTTCCAGGTTATACTATGTATTTCCATGCTGCACGTTCCATTGCCATGCGTGCATGGAAATCTAGTGGTTTAGAGGATGTCCGCTCTACTAGGACAGGTTTCTTGATATTCAGATTTAGAACTGTAGAGGAGGTTCATGATATTTTAGAGCGAGGGCCTTGGATGTTTGGTGGGAAGCACATCATTCTCCAACAGTGGAATCCTTATTTCTCTTTTGACCAGAGTAGGATTTCCAGGATCCTAGTCTGGGTTCGGTTACATGAACTACCGTTTCTATTGTGGTCAGCCAGAGCACTCAGTGCTATTTCTAGTATGGTTGGTCGACCATTATCATGTGACAGGATGACTTCTGAGCAGACTAGGTTATCCTATGCTAGGGTTTGTGTTGAGATAGATGTAGAACATTCTTCAGTTCAAGACTTTGAGATCTAGTGTAAGTTATCTTCTAAGCCTATCAAGATTAGAGTAGAATATGAATGGAAACCGAAGCGCTGTTCCAAGTGTTGTTTATTTGGCCATACTTGTCTTGTGCCTGTTGTGCTTTCTTCTTCTAGAGAGGCTGAGGCGCCAGATACTACTACAGCCCCTATCTTACGAGACAATGGGAAGACGGATGACCCTGCTATTGCAATAGTAGAGGCTGATCAGGATCTAATTATTGCTGCAGATGTAACCCTAGTTCTACAAGACAATGGTAAAGGTATTGCTACAGAATCCACACTAGCCGGACCTCTTGCTCCACTGACTTCAAATCTAGTAAATACAGAGACGGATTCAATTGATAGGATCTTTGCTGAGATAGGTCAGGTTACTATTTTGAGTCTGCTTCTGATTTTGATTCACTATCTCCTATTGAGGATCACCAGGATCAGATATTGAAGTGCTCTTTTAGCTATATAGCTGCTTTGCCTGATTCTTCAGGGATTGCCCCTCCAGAGGGGTTTGTTGCTCCGGATCCTCCAAAATCGACTGTGACGCCTTTGGATAGTCGACCACTTGCCACTGTTACAAAATCCATTGTTACTCATCCTGTTGGAAAGGTTAACAAAGTTCAGATTAAAAAGGGTAGTAATGGAGTTAAAGGGGGTACGCGCCTGTGATGATTTTCTTTATTGAGTTTTGAGTTTTTTTTTTCCAGTTTCCTATGATAGGAAGTTGGAATATTAGAGGCCTTAATGGCTTCTCTAAGCAGCGAGCAGTTAGAAACTGGATTTCTAGGTATTCTTTAGGTTTGATTGGTCTCTTAGAAACTAAGGTTGATCAGCAGCGCCTTACTTTAGTTGTTTCGGATATTTGTCCTTCCTGGAAGTTCTTATCCAATGCCACTGAGTTAATTGCTTGTAAAGTTTTGGTGTGTTGGGATCCTACTTTGTATAGTTTGAGTGGTTTGCAGCTTTCTCCGCAGTGGATAGTTTGTCGGGCTACCGGATTATCAGATAGGGTTTCTTTTGGTTTGATCTTCGTTTATGGTTCTAATGCTTCAGGTGTTCGTCGACAGTTGTGGGATTTTCTCAGAGCTCAGTCCATGAGGTTTGGTGACGAAGAATTGTGGGTTTTTGAAGATTCTGAGGTGGTTGCCATTTTTAGGGTCTCAAGTCTACAAGATTTTCTCAAAGCGGAGAAAGAACAGTAAGACGAGAGAGAAAGTGTCAAAACTGTTGTTGGAGTATGGTATGAACAGGAAATACCCTAACTGATTTCGTAATACACTTGGCTTAATTTTTAAATTCCCACAAAACTTTATTTTAAAACCCTTTCTAAAACCGCTTAATAACTGTCATTAATGAATAAAAATTCAAAATTTGATTTCCATTAGAATAAGGAATTCTAATAGAGTTAGGATTCCCGCCACTGAAACTTCTCCCCCTCAATTCAATACAACTGACATGACATTTTGACACATAGACGCACAAGAAAAGTCAAATTTCGGATTGGCACAAAGAGCATCATATGATTACGAAAAACATAACGAAAAACCGTTAAATTTAACATAACAACAATATCTCAACATCATATGAATCATTCTAAGACAACATATTTCAGAGCTATTTATTACTTTCACATGAAAGCTATTTTTCATTTTTCTTTTCAATTGATTGAGATATCAAAAATATTATTTTGACATATTATGAATTAATCACATTGGATTATGGATATAGTAGCTTTCACACAATATAGAGGTAGCCCTTTTCATTTGAGCGGGTGACCTCAACATATTTCTTAGATATCTTGAGGTTACTCTCAATGATGACTTTCACACATCATATATTGGTAGCCCTCTCTATATTTTTTTTATTTTAAATCAGTGTCTTATCATTCACACAATTTTTTATATTATAGCTCGCACATGCTAAATTAGAAGAAAACTTATGATATTACAGATATAATTATCATAACAGCAAGCAGTATTTATTCAGATAACTAACAGATGCCTAAGGCCTTTCCTAGATTCTCAAATCTTGTTGTCTCTAATGCCTTAGTGTACAAGTCAGTCAATTGTTTATCAGTGGAGATGTGTTCAATGTGTATCACCTTAGACTCTACAAGTTCCCTTATAAAATGATATCTTATGTCAATGTGTTTTGTTCTAGAATGCTGAATAGGATTTTTGGAAATATTTATAACATTAGTATTATCACAAAACACAGTTATAGATTTCTATTCAATACAATAATCACTAAACATTTGCTTCATCCATCGTAGTTGTATGCAACAACTTCCTGCTGCTATGTACTCAGCTTTAGTAGTAGACAAAGAAATAGAATTTTGCTTTTTACTGTGCCAAGAAACTAAGTTAGTACCAAGGTAAAAACACCCTCATATGTGCTTTTTCTGTCATCTGCATTTCCTGCCCATTCATCATCACTAAACCCTGCAAGATAATCATTTATATCTTTAGAAAACATATACCATAATCATGTGTTCCATATACATACCTGATGATTCTCTTAGCTGCTGCCAGTTATGATTCTTTGGGATTTGCTTGAAATCTTGTAGAAAGTCCCACACTAAAGCACAAATCTGGTCTACTTGTTGTAAGGTATAACAGGCTGCCAATAATGCTTCTGTACAAACTTGCATCAATATCTTTTCGTGCATTGTCTTTTGAAAGTTTAAGGTTAGTACTGATAGGAGTTTTTGTTGGTTTTGAATTCTCAAGCCCAAATTTTCTTTACAAGATTTTTAGCACATTTTGATTGAGATATGAATATCTCATCATTCATTTACTTAACCTACAATCCAAGAAAGAAATTTAATTCTCTTACAATGCTCATCTTAAACTCTTCTTGCATCAACTTAACAAACTTATTAGTTTTACTTTTGTTAGTTGATCCGAAAAAAATGTCATCAACATATATTTGAGCAATAATAAAATAGTTTGATGCATGTTTGATAAACAAGGTCTTATCATTGTTGCCTCTTTTATAACCTCTATTGATTAAAAAATTTGTCAACCTTTTATACCAAGCTCTAGGAGCCTGTTTCAATCCATAAAAAGCTTTATGCAATCTGTACACAAAATCAGGATATTTAGGATCTTCAAAACCCTTAGGCTATTCAACAAAAACCTCTTCATTGAGATAGCCATTTAAAAATGCTGTTTTAACATCCATTTGGTACATCTTAAAATCAAGCAAACAAACAATTACAAGTAGTAATCTGATTGAATTAAGTCCAACTATTAGTGCAAAGGTTTCATCAAAGTCTATGCCTTCTACATGAGTGTAACCTTGTGCTACTAGCCTAGCCTTGTTTCTTACTACTTGACCACTTTCATTAGTTTTATTTTTGAATATCTATTTAGTTCCAATGACATTTGCATTTTTTGGCCGAGAAACTAATTCCCATACTTCATTTCTTTTAAACTGATTAAGTTCAGCTAGCATTGCCTGAATCCAAACATCTTCTTTTAAAGCTTCTTTCACATTTTTTGGTTCAACTAATGAAACATAACATGCAAACCTTACCTAATTTCTTACCTTGCTCCTGGTTTTCATCATGCCATCTAGTGTTCCAATGACAGAGCTGGTTGGATGTGCCTTCTGAATCCAAGTGGGTGGATCTTTCCTTTCATCTTCTTTTCTGATTGAATCTTTGTTTAGATATGAGTTGTCAGTTGTCATTCTTGTGTCTGATGTAACAATAGTTGTTTCATCTTTCATAACTAAATCATCTTTATTACTATTGTTGTTAGAATCTGATATTTTTTGTATCTTCTATGAAGCTGGTTATGCTTTCCTCTTATGAGTATTCTGCATAATCATCAAGATCATCAAAGACTATGTTTGCAGATTCCATGATTGCCTCAGTTCGAAAATTGTAAACCTGAAATGTTTTTCTATTTTGTGCATGTCCCACAAAAACTCCTTCATCACTTCTTGGATCTAATTTTTCTAACAGCTCTCTGTCATTTAAGATGTAACACCTGCATCTAAAAACATGAAAATATTTCAAATTAGGTTTTCTACCTTTCAAAATTTCATAAGGTGTCTGGTTAGTGCCAGGTCTTAGAAAAACTCTATTTGAAATATAATAAGCAGTACTTATTGCTTCAGCCCATAGCCTTTTGGTCAACTTCTTGCGATTGAACATCACTTTAGTCATCTCTTGAAGAGTTCTATTCTTCCTTTCCCACAATGCCATTTTGTTTAGGGGTTTTGAGAGCTGAAAATTCATGATCAATACCATGATATTTGCAAAAATCAGTATAGCTAACATTTTCAAACTCCTTGCCATGATCACTATTTATTCTTACTATCCTGCCAATGTTCCTATTTTGCTCATTTTCAAGCTTAACACAATGATTCCTGAAAGCTTCAAAAGTGTCAGATTTTTCTTTAATAAAATCAATCCAAGTATATCTAGAAAAGTCATCAACACAAACAAATATGTATCTCTTACCTGTAATGCTTTCAATTTACATAGGACCCATAAGATCCATGTGAAGTAAATCAAGTATCTTGGATGTGGTAAGATGTGGATTGGCTTTGTGTGAGCTTCTAATTTGTTTTCCCATTTGACATGGTCCACAAATTTCATTTATATTGTCATCAAATTTAGGAACTCCTTTTACAGCACGTAACTTAGTCAATCTAACCAAGTCTTTGTAATTTAAGTGTACTAATTTTTGATGCCACAATTCCAAATATGAAATCTTAGCTTGCAATGCAATTTTTACCAAATAGCAATTATCTGAAGATCTATTTCCTTCTAAAATGCATTTGCCAAAATTGTCATTAAAATACATTTGTTTTGTATGAAATTAACAATATACTTGTCATCACATATCTGACTAATACTAATTAGATTAGCTTTCAAACCTTCAACTAGCAAGACATTTTGGAATTTAGGTGGGCCTTTGACATTCAAAGTGCCTTTGCCAATGATCTTACTCTTTTCTCCATCTCCATAAGTGACATTTCCTTCCCTGCATACTTTAAAATTTTTTAAAAACTATTTATTTCTAGTCATATGCCTGGAAAAGCCACTGTCAAAATACCCCAAATCGTTAGAAGATTGTTTAAGAGCAGTAAGAGTAACTTGCATACTGTCTTCTCTTTCTTAACCCACTGCAGTTGTGATTTGATAATAGTTTGAACCTTTTTGATCTTTTATGCAAGAGATTCAACAATTTAAAGCATCTAGGCCTAATGTATCCCTTTTTACCACAAAAATAACAAATTGGAATGAATTTTCTTATCTTGTCAGGACTGGATTTGAAAGAACTCAAAGGAGAAACAAATGTTTCATTGCTTTTTGAACTAGGACTTGACCTTATTAAGTTAGGTTTAGAATTTTTACCTGATGTTGAAGCTTTTACAAACACTATTTTTGATGAAGATGCAACATTACCTTCTGTGTATCCCAATCCTTGTTTGTTGGATTTGTCTCTTCCAAGACTCAAGACCTGATCAAGTTTAGTTGACACGATTCTGAGTTGATCAACACATCTTTTGCTCTCAATCAGCTCTGTTGTGATTTTCTCAATAGGTATTGTTTTGTCTGTTAAAGCAACTCCAATTCCATGATACGGTTTTCAGCATAAGATTTTTCACATTTCAGCACTTTTATCTCCTTCTTTGAGGTTTTGATTTCTTCCCTCTGATTCAGCCATTCACCATAGAGTGCATTATAAGTCTCTTGTAACTCTTCACAGTATTCTAGACCATCTTCTTCATCTGAATGGTCAACATTGGTTCTGCAGTGTTCTGTTATGTCAGTCATAACAACTTTCCCTTTATCAGCTACTGATGCTGTGAAAGCAACAAAATTTCTCATGCATTCTTCATCATCTGAATCAGATTCTGATTTATCACTCCAAGTAGCTGTCAAGCCTTTGTTTTTCTTCTTGAGATTAGCACATTCAGATTGAATATGCCCATACCTGAACATTCATAACACTGAATCTGTACTTTCTTCAATTTCTTCTTGTCATTCTCCTTGTTGAATTTCCTAAACTTGTCTTCATTTGAGTTTGATGGCTTTCCTTGATTCTTTTTCTTGAAATTATTTTTCATGAACTTGACATAATTTTTCGTTAGAAAAGCAATCTGTTTAGAATAAGTTTCATCAAGTTCATCATTACTCTCATCATAAAATTTTTCAGTTTTAATATTGAATGCAATGCTTTTTCCTTTTTGCTTCCTAGTACTCTAATAAATTTTAAAGTTTTGGAGAATGCCAATCAATTCATCAACCCTCATCTCATTAGTGTTTTTAACTTCCTCAATTGCTGAAATTTTAGGTTGAAAATTATCTAGAACAGATATGATAATTTTGCTAACAATTTCTGCATCAGTGAAAGTGTTGCCAAGCATGTATATAGAATTTGTGATGTGACATATCTTAGAGTGAAACTCAGAAATTGACTCATCTTCATGCATTATCAAATTTTCAAATTGAGAATTCAGTCTCATCAATTTATATCTTTTAACAGATGTGGTACCTTCATGTTTTACCTCAAATATGTCCCAAGCTTCTTTGGCCATTTTGTACCTAGTAATCTGTCCAAAATTGTTTAAGTCCACTACAGCAAAAATTGCATTAAGAGCCTTTGAGTTCCAACTTGAACGTCGGTATTCTTCATCAGTTCATTCCTCCTCAGGTTTGGGTTTAGCATCACCGAAAGCATTCAACTTTATTGGCAGTGTCCATCCTTTAAGCACACTAGTCTATGCCCTATCATCAAGAGATTTGATGTACATCATCATTCTTACATTCCAATATGGATAATTACCATTATCAAGAATAGGTGGTTATGTTCTGGATCCTCCATTGCTAATAAACTCCATGCTTCTAGATCAACATGATTGTTTCTTCACTTGTCTATCAGTGAACCTGCTCTGAAACAAATTGTAAGTTTTGAAAGTATGCAGTTATAAGTAATATAATAATAAACTGTAAAGTAAATCGACACAGAAGGATTTTACGTGGTTCGGTTATAAAACCTACATCCACGGACAGCTATAGAGCTGCAATTCACTAAGTTCATGTTTGTACAATCTTTTGGGATCGTTTACAGTGTTGAGCCACTCTCACACACTGACCTAATCTTTGTAAAACAAAATCCCGCCAAGATCTTAAATTCTAGTGACACTGCTCACTCTCTGTCGTAGATAACTTAACAACACACCGTTAAGTATATCATAACCTCGATGTTTGACACTGAATTACATAAACACTTAACTCGCAAGTTCTCTCAAGTGTCTACTAACTCAAACAGATCTAATCAACAATTTATGTACGTTATAACCTCTTATACATGAATAAAACACTCATAAATTCAAATTAATGAAACATTCCAATCTGCCTTGAAGCTCTCCTTTCAATTCTTGGAGTGCCATGACATAGACTTCACACAACCAACTAGCTATATATTATGTAAACATAACAATATATATAGTGGGAAGTTTGAACAAAATCTCCTTAGATTCCTGTAAAAATCCTAATCAAACTCTCATTAGAATAAAGATAAATATAATAGGATGTGATATAAATAACTCCAAAAGGAATTAGGACACAAATAAATATTCTCCTATTTTCACTAGTATACATTAAATAATGTCATAACCTAAGAAGTTATTGATTACAAATCAAATACTTTCTAAAATATACTTCTAGAATCAATATAATATCCTTATTTTATCACAAGTTGGTCCAAAATTTATCATGTGCATGGCACATGCAAGTGTCACACATTGACATACCTTCTAATGCATGCCCATCGAAAAACTTCTAATGCATGCCCATCGAAACACTTCTAATGCATGCCCATCGAAAAACTTCTATCATGCACTGCTTCACGGTCTTTAGACCTTCTTATTCTTTGAGCCTTCGGCTAAGTATCGTTCATACCTTCTTTGATTTCTTCAGACTTTGCATTCGTTGGGTTCCATGCCCTTCTTCTTCATTATTCTTTGATCTTCTTTAGTCATTACATTTGTTGGGTTTCATGCCCTTCTTCTAACGATTCTTCAAGTTTCCTTAATCTGCTTCAGATTTCATATTCAATGGGTTTCATGCCCAAGCTTCTATTCTTGATTCCTTTAAATTCCCTGGGGAAAAATCTGTTGATCATGTTTGGACATTCTTCATTCTTGACTTTTCTTACATTCGCCATTCTTCATTGGGGAGCTCCGAATTCTTGTTTGGTGTATTTTTCACATATTGGTTTCTAGTTTCTCAGGGAATTCTTTCATGTGATTTCGGACAGAGATTCTATAGACTGAGGTTGTTCTTCTTTCCTTGTGAGTTGCTATACCATTGCTATGGTCAAGTACTTGTCACTGATTCCATTGGAAGTGTCTTAAGGTTGATAAGGAATTCCCTTATTTTTCTTTTGTCTTTTTCTCTCCTCTCTCTCTTCTCTTTTCTTTTTTCTCTTCCTTTTCGTTCTCGTTTTCTATTTTTTCTTTCTTTCTTTCTTTCTTTTTCCTTTTCCCTCTTTCTCACTTGGCCCTTTACGTGGGGGATGGGTAGCCATTCAGCTATCTAATTGTTGCCTGATTGTTTGTTAATAGCCACCGACTGTCTGACCGACGATCGACAGTTGGGGGCTTCTATAAAGCCCTTTCTTCCATTCGTGTCTTCAATTGCGCATAAATTCTTTGTTTTTCATCCGATTCGCTTTCAATTTTTTCGTACGTGTTCATCTTAACTTCTCTTTTCTAATGGCATGCCATCCAGTCCACCTTGGCGAGTTCGATCCGATTTGGAAATTGACATTGAGGGGTCTTCACGAGAGACTAAGAGATGCTGATTGTTTATGACGTGGCATCTCATATAACCAACCTGGTACTTGGTCTCTTCATATCTTGCCTTTTCTATTTTCTTTGAATGTATTTAGGCTTTCATTCATGTAAAGACTTCAATTTCTTGCTTTAGGACTATCATAAGAACATGATGTGTAGGGTGTTTTCTAGAGCCTATAGTTGGTTCTTAGAGATAGAGAATGATGTAGTTAAGAGAAAGATCATCGATACGGGTTTCTATGAGTTCATCACTTGTCTTTTGTGTGCTCAATGGTACACTGATCATTGGGCATTAGCCACTTTGTGCGAGAGGTAGATAGATACAATCCACATATTCCATCTTCCGTTAAGTGAGATGACTATTATGCCTTCAGATATTGCTGCCTTGACAGGTCTTCCATGCAATGGCGATCCAATTCCTATTAATGCTTGTATTGCAAACTCAACAGACCAATATCGATTGATCCAAGATATTGTTAGGTGTGAGGTGCAGGTCAAGAACAATGTTTCTATTCGATATGCTTCCTTGCATGAATATTGAAAATGGAGGTCCAATCTGACTCCTGTCGACGTGGATCAGCATGCCCGCAGCTCCATAGTTTATCTATTGGTTATGATGCTCTTCTTCAATGCATCGCACACCACTGCTTTGACTTTACTTTTTGCCCTCCAGGACCTCGATCGAGTGAAATATTTTGACTAGGGTTGTGCAGCTCTTAGTCAGCTATATTTTGGCTTCGCAACGATATATGACTCATCACTAGATTCCTCCCAGATTAAATTATGTGATTTTTCAAAGTCATGTGTTAGTTTTCCAGACTCTTCATGAACTTCTTCTTACCCTTCTCTTCCTTATCTTCAAGAGCATTTCGATCATTTTCATTGCTTGACATTCATCTTTATTCCTTTATCAGGCCTTAAAAATTCAATGTCTACAGGTTGGAAGGCTAAAAGCGTGTCTATGCCTTTGTATGAACATACATCATAATATGCATGCAACATGCATGCATGACATTAACACCTTTGTTTTGCACCCATCATAGCTTGGGTTAGACGAGGTGGTCATTTGACAAGGCAAGAGGAATCAATTAATGAGATGGCTCGACCTAATAACAATAATGCTAAAATGGCTTAAGTGAGGGCTGACATCACCTCGCTCCAATAGCAAATGGCCCAACTCATTGAAGCTTTACGGAATGGGCCCAGCCGCATGAACCAATCTTCACCCGAGGGTAATGGTGATGGTGATGGTGATGGTGAAACTAGCCAAGGTAGAAATAGAGGGAAGAGCCCAATCAACCATGAAAAACCTGAATCGGTCAAGCAATTGGCTAAAGACATGGAAAATGTCAAATCCCTTTTGAAGAAGAAGGGACTAAAAGGGGTCAAAGACCTGGACGACATCTTGCTTATGGGAGACTAAGAGTTGCCTCCAAAGTTTCTTTTATTAGACTTGCCTAAGTTCAACAGAGAGGGGAATCTCAAAACACATTTAAGGTAGTATGCAGCCATCATGGCTACTACTTCTTTGACGAAGGAGCATATTTTAAAATACTTCATGCTATCCTTAGAAGATGAAGCGGTAGCATGGTATCATGATCTCCCAAAGAGAGTTCAAGAAGATTGGGAGAAATTTTCTCAATAGTTTGTGGAACAGTACTGCCACAATACCTAACTAGGGGCAATGTTAAGGGATTTGGAGAGGACGAGACAAAAGCTCAACGAGACTTTTTTGGAGTACCAAAGCTACGAAGATGACCACAAGACCTGTAGAGAAGGACCAGGTCTGGATGATGATCAATGGAGCCCATGCTTTTATCAGTGATAGACTAGTAGGTTTCATTGTCAAAACATTTGAAGATTTATATGACTTAGGCATTCAAATAGAAAAATTGGAGCTAGACAGAAGAGAAACACTTGTGGCTACTCTTGAAGAAATCAAAGGCAATATCACCAACCTAGTGGGCTTAGAACAAAGCACGTAGAGGTGTAAGTAATTGCTCCACAAAGAAGATTCAGTCGTTTGGGAATGCCACTTTCCAAAATCTTCATAAGATTGAGAGCTAAAGGGATCTTGCAACTATTACTGCTAAGATAGCTTCCAAACCCACTACCAAGGAATTAGAGGCACCACGAGAAATGCGAATTTCGTCAAGTGACTGGTTACAAGACTGATGATTACACTCGCCTTTACCATAAGATCCAAGATTTGATTGACAAAGGCTAGATTCCCAACCTAGGGATATAGGAGCCCAACACAAAGAGCAACCTATTGCTTAACTACAACAGGGTGCATCTTCTATCAACCAACATGATTGGATCAGGTTTGATTGAGGAACAAGTCTTGAATTCTTTCAAGGAGTGTAGATCAAGCAGGGCCGAGAGAGCCAATAGAAGGGAGAAGTTCAAGCTAGAATAAACCATTAGAAAGGTGGTCTTAATGAAGAAGCCTAAGGAGAAAGAGCCCAAAGAAGAAGAACCCAAAGAGATCATTGAGAGGGTGGAAGATGAGCCCGTTCCTTTAGCAGCCAAAATTCACACCAAGAAAGGTGGATGGACCAATATTGTAGTGAAAAGGGTCAAGCGAACTTAGAGCCCGACCTTGTGTATCTCAGTGACCAAGAAGAAAAGGAGCGCCAAGAAGAAGAAGAAGAAGAAGAAGAAGAAGAAGAAGAAAAAGTTAAAGTGACACCCATCAGGAAGAAGCCTACGCCATCAAGCTCATTTGCAAAGAAGTGGATGGCTAGAAAAGGGGCTAGAAAAGGCCCACCACTTAGAAGACTCAAGGTGAAGAAGGGTAGTAAAGCTAACAGAGGGAAGCGAGATGAGAGTCTTATGAGGAGAGAGAGCTTGCCTAGACGATTTAAGGAAATGAGAGTTATGGGAATTTGGGCTAACTTTAATAATGATGATGAAGAAACACTTTGGGTTGAGAGAGAGAATGTCTAAGCAGTGACAATGAGTGGTAGATTTTACCATAAGAAGGAAAAGGAGAAACCAACTGAGAAGATAATTGAGAAGGGCAAAGAAGTTGTCAATGAAGAGCTAAAGAAGAAGATGATCAGGTGATCAAACAATTGAAGAAAACCCAAGGAAACACTAGCATTTGGGATCTACTTATATCATCCCAAGAGCATAGAGAAGATGGTTGTCATTACTAGAAAATGTTGACCGTCTTGACTGGAGGAACACCCAAGGGGGTAAGAGAAAGAGGGAAAATCACCTTTACGGATGAAGATCTACCATTCTAAGGGAGAAACCATAATAAGCCATTGTTTATTACCACAAAGATAGGTGGGAAGACGTCTCCTTACATCATGGTGGATGATGGGTCTGCCATCAATATTGTGCCTATAAAGATATTGCACAAGTACGGAGTCAGTGACGATGAGCTTGAGCCTTACAAGATGGAGATCAGGGCTTATGATGGCTCAAAGAGGAGTGCTATTAGGGTTTATAAAGCTTTAGTGAAGAGTGGGCCAATCGAAGTGATGACAAAATTCATAGTCCTTGACATTCCAATCATGTTGCTGCTTTGTTGGGATGAGCATGCTTCCATCCACTGGGAGGAGTTTCTTCTGCTTTACATCAGAAAATCTGATTCAACATGGATGGGGAGATCATAACCATTCATGCAGCCTCAAACCAACTGCTTTGAGTGTGAAGGTTGGAGAAATACCTTACATGGGTGGCTTTCAAGTAGCCATGATTGACAAAGTCAGTCTAATCATTGCTAGAATAATGAAGAAACGGAGGTACATGTTAGGAATTGGACTTGGGAGAAATGGATACGGCCACCATCTTTTTCAGACTTAAAAGTTCAAACCTCTAGAAGAGGGTTGGGCTATGAATCTGAAGGGAAAGAAGAAGATGATAAGCTGAAGAAAGGAAAATTCATCAAATTTGTTGAAGCCCAAGATACGAAGTATGTAGGAGCTGTTGAACCATGGGTTTTCAAGGGAATGCTAAAGCCTGGATTTGAGATATTCAGAGATATCCTTCAGGCAGAAGTATTTAAGGGGGATAACTTGGTGGGAGAGATGGAGAAGATGACCATCAAAGAGGAGAAGCCTCAAGAACAAGCATCGCCAATAGACCCATCTATTGACCAAGCTGATTTCATCAAGCAAGGAATTAAAATGTATCTTATGAAGACATATTTATTCCCAACCTCTTTGAAGAAAAGGCCATTGTTTATGTTTCAAAGATTAATGCAATGAAAAATAATTTTGCATACTTATTTAATGTCTTTCCTAATGGTATTGTGCATCATAATTTGCATTTTACTAGCATATTTGAAATTCATACCATTCAAACTCATGACATTAATCTTGGTACAATCTAAAAACCTAAGAACATATGTATTGCACTTGATACAACTCTTGAAGAGAAAGAGAAATTTGAGGAATTATTAAAGAAACATGAAGAAGTCTTTGCCTGGTCCTATGACGACATGCTCGAAATTGATAGAAGCATTGCTAAGCATACAATTCTGACTTATCTGCATGTGAAACCGATTAAGCAGAGGTTAAGAAGAATGAGGCCAGAGTGGGCTTAGAAAATCAAAGAGGAAGTCTCTAAATAAATTGAAGCCACGGTTCTAGAAGTGGGCAAGTATCCAAAATGGTTAGCCAACATTGTGCCAATACCAAAGAAGGATGGAAGGGTCTGAATGTGTGTGGATTATCGAGACTTGAACAAGGCCTCACCAAAGGATGATTTTCCTCTGCCTCATATCGATGTATTGTTGGATAGCGCTGCTGTTAGTGTGATGTTCGCCTTTGTAGATGGGTTTTTTGGATATACTCAGATAATGATGGCCAATAAAGACAAGATGATGACAACCTTCATTACAAAATGGGGAACTTATTGCTATAAGGTGATGCCCTTCGGTTTGAAGAATGTAGGGGTTACTGACCAATGAATGTTAACAATGCTATTCCATGATATGATGCATAATAAGATAGAAGTTTATGTGGATGACATGATGGTGAAGTCTGAGACTCGAGAGGGTCACTTCGAAGCCTTAACAGATTCCTAGAAAGGGTGAAGAAATACAAGCTATGGCTAAATCTGAAAAACTGTGTCTTTCGAGTTACCTCGAGGAAGTTGTTGAGGTTTGTAATGGGCAAGAAAGGGATATAAGTCGATCCAGATAAGGTGAAAGCCATTACGGAGATGCCATCGCCTAAGACTGAAAAAGACGTTCGAGGGTTTCTGATGAAAATCCAGTATATTAGTCAGTTAATCTCTAAATTCATAACTATTTGTGCATCGATTTTTGGGCTTTTGAAGAAGGATTAGCTGATAGAATATGATGATCAGTGTTAAGAAGCATTTGAAAGAATTAAGAAGTACTTGTAGAACCCAACAGTTTTGAGACCGCCAAAAGCTGGGAAGAATTTAATTCTTTACTTGGCTATGGAGGAAGAGGCTATTGATGCTATGCTGGCACAAGAAGATGAGAAGGTTGTAAAGCACGCCATCTATTATCTTAGTAAGAAGCTATAACCAGATGAGACGAAGTATAGCTATATGGAGAAAACCTATTTAGCCATGGTCTAGCTCTCAAAGAAATGGAGGCACTGTTTTCAATCTTGTAAAATTAAGGCTGTCTTAAGGGAGGATCTGATGAAGTATCTTTATGAGGAAACAAGATGGGTGGGGAAGCTACAAGATGACTAATACAGTTATCAAAATTCGGCATTGAATATGTTACCAAGAAGGTTGTGAAAGGAAGAATAGTAGCATAATTCCTGGCCATGAACCTAGTTGACGATAATGAACCATAGGAGTTAGAATTCCTACATGAACATATGGGGGTAATCTCAATAGTGGGATAGAAAATGTTCTTTGATGGAGCTGTTAAGTATAACAGTGCTAGAATAAAAGTTATTCTATGTCACCAACTGAAGAACTCATCCCATTCGCCAAAAAGTTGGAGTTCAGAGTCACCAATAATATGGCCGAGTATGAAGCCTACACCTTTGGTTTAGAAATTTTGATTACCATGGGTATTGATGAAGTAGAAGTGTTTGGAGATTCCGTGCTAGTCATCTCTAAAGCCAACAAAGATTGGGATTTACAAGAAGTAAGCTAAAGCCCTACCTTGAACATATTAGAAGGTTAACTGGGAGGTTTAACCAGTGCATCTTTACCCATCTTCCTAGAAGTGAGAATCAAATGGCTGATGCATTGGCTTTGTTGGCATCGGTATGGACAAGCACACAAGAATTATTGGTGAGACCAATAGTGATATCGCAAGCATGGGGTCCTTGTTACATGGAGCCTTATGTAATGGAAGTTGAAGTGGAGCAGAAGCCATGGTCTTACGACTTAAAGAAATATCTGGAAGAGAGGAGTTTGCCTGAAGGGGCCAACGAGAAGCATAGGGTTGTCTTACGTAAGCTGGGCCAACAATTTACTTGTCATCAGTGGATGATGTATAAAAGAATGTTGGAAAGGATGCAACTGAGGTGTGTGGATGAGAAAGAAGCAATGAGACTTATAGAAGAACTCCATAATGGTAAATGTGGGCCACGCATGAATGGGCTAGTGCTTGCAAAGAAGATCATGAGTCAAGGATTTTACTGGCCAACTATAGAGACAGATTATGTCCAATTTATAAAAAAGTGTCACGAGTGCCAGATTAATGGAAACTTGATCCATCAACCACTATTGGAACTACAAGGGATGACTGGACTATAGCCCTTTGCTACATGGGGCATCGATATTACTAGTGAAATAAGGCTGTCGGCCTCTAATGGACATCGATATGTAGTGGTGACAATCAATTACTTCACCAAATAGATAGAAGCTAAGTGCTATACTAAGTTAGGGGCAAAGCAAATGGCGAAGTTCATTAAGAAGAACATCATATGTAGATTTGGGGTACCATACCATGTCGTGACTGATAATAGGGCTCATTTTCAGGTTGAGACTAGGGCTTTGTTTGAAAAGTACAGAATTGAACACCATAAGTCATCTCTATACTGGCCACAAGCCAATGGGGCGATAGAAGCGGCTAATAAGAACCTCAAGAAGATGTTGGACAAGGTGGTTTAGATTTCTATTTGTGTTTTGGGGTTATAGAATGACACCCAAATGTTTGACCGACATGATGCCATTCTCATTGGTATATTATTCAGAAGCAGTTCTACTAATTGAGATAGAAATGAAATCAACGAGAATTCTGATCGAAGCAGAACTCCTGAAGAGGAGTGGATTCGTGATAGATATGAACAATTGGCTTTAATTGATGAGAAAATAATGAAGGCTAGGTATCACATGTAGATATACTAGAAATAGGTTGCTCAAGCCTTTAACAAAAGAATAAAGGCAAGGAAGTTCAAAAAAGGAGAACTGGTCCTCAAGCAAGCGAGTTAAACCCAACCGGGAGGGTCCATTTATTTTGATGAAGGTCATGTCTGACAGAGCCGTCATTTTATTAGATATAGAAGGGAATGAGTTCACTAAGCCCATCAACATGGACAGGCTGAAGAAATATTATGTATAAAAGAAAAAAAGAAGAAAGTGGGAGGAAAAATAATTAATCAGAAAACCAGAAATGGCTGATTAATAATAGGAGTTGTATCAGTGTGCATATATTTTTTGAAGAACAATTATTGTATTTTTTTTAATGAAATGAAACTGTTTGGAAGAAATATGTCTTTTAAAATGTCTTATTATTTTGCATAACAACAGAAAGGAAACATCGAATATCTAAGTCAATCAAGGAACTAACAACGTCGTCTCTACCTCTTCGATGGACTACGAGTAGGCTTATTGTATCGCTTACAGCACTGTTTAGCATGAAGAACAGATCAGGAATGGAAGCTTGAAAGGTCACCCAATCCTTGTATCGGTCGCTAGTCTAAAAATCAAGATCATGGAATAGATTCCTCTCAATGGTGTGATGTGTCTAAGAATCTTTCACACGCTCTAGATAACGAGCAAATAGTCTCCCACGACTGAAAGTAGTTGGTGAATCCACAATCCTTAGCTTCTAATCATACTGCCAATGCAGCCTTGCAGGATCATAGAATGAACTGTGGGTGAATTCCACTAGAGGCATGCATGCAATATATGTCCCTATGTTCACATGCTCTAGCCTCCACCATGGACAATGCCAATGAATCTGAGTATTAGGAATGACTCGAAGCCAGTCAATCCAAAAAGAATGTCTCTCAGGTCTCCTCGTCGTATATCCCCTTTGGGCAGTGCTTGAATGGACAACCTCTTTTGCAACTAGATCTAAGAAAAAGAAAATAATAATAATAATAAGAAAAGAAGCCTGCTAAGTCGAAAACTCAGTAAGGGCGGCTTAGGCAAAAGTCAAGGCAAGCCCGCTGAGCTAAAACCCAAAAAGGGCAGTTTAGGAAAAAATCAGGGCATGAGAAAAAATAAGAGCTCACTAGGTTAAAAACCCAAAAAAGGCAACTCAAGCAAAAGTTAAGGCAAGCTCGCTAAGACGAAAACCCAAAAAAGAATGGCTTAGGCAAAAGTTAGAGCATTAAAAAAAAAGAAAAAAGAAAAAACTAAAGAAGTATAAGACTGCCATTGAATCTCTAACTCGGATCTGTCTTGACATGATCCAATCCAATCAATGTCTCAATTAAAATCAAGGGAACTGCTATGAAACTGGGACCCATCTGAGCTGATGGTCATAAGATATGGATCTCCGAGGCCATCTGGTAAGACTGTGCAAGAAGACAAAATTGAGAAGGCAAAGCCAACTAGATAAAACCCTGTCCATCATCATGAGCAAAGGCATGATAGAGGATAATGTCACTCTACTGCCCCTAGTCTGAATACCTATAGTGGGAATCAGGAAGCCAAAGAAGTGGGCAAAATCACAAGCTGATGGTGTGTTGATAGTGGGAAGAATGAGACTCTCATAACTTGAAGAGTGATGACCGAGGATGGCGAAGAATTCCTCATACAAAAGACAAGGTTCTTGACCATTGAAACGGAAGACATGATCATGAGAATCCTAGAAGGTTGTGCAGTCCTTCAGAAAAAGGGATGTCACGTTTGACATGATGAAGAAACTTCAGATGATAAAGACCAACAAGCTTAAGTCGTTTCCAGTCCTCATCCCTCAAAGGCCTTAAAAGGATTTGAAGATCTAGAGAGAAGCTTTTAGACATGTTGTATGACATGAAGAGGTGTTAATGTGAAGAATGAAACCTCGAGAAACAAGTGAAAAGCTCACTCTTAAATAGTGCACAAATCAAACAGAAGAATTGTCAAAGAACTACCAGCTGACCATTTGACTGCTGGCCAGTTGTTGCATGATAGCCGACCGGCTATCAGACAGTCGCCCAATAGTGTGACAGCCTGCCAGCACCTATTAGGGCTAAATAGCCCATCTGCCCTCCTCTTACGTGATCCTTCAAATTTCAGAACGTGTACTGATGATCTATTTCGAGCGCGTGGCTTCCAAATTTTGTAGTGTTGTTGGGAATTGAATAACCGATGATGTAGAAACAAATTTGAATAAATTTTGACGTAAATTCAGTACAATGTGTAAAATGTATGGAATCAGAAATAAAGAAGTTTCACTTAATCTTTGAAATTTATTTGATTGTATATCATGAAAGTTCATACATGGAAGCAAAATAAACAAAGAAAAATCCTGATAAAAGTCGATGGTGACAATCCTCAAAACTCATCACCATCATTATCAATATTGAAGGAGAAAGCGATGACCTGAGCTTGAAGGCACTCCACCTCACAATGCAGACAAGTAACATCTTGACGACCTGTCTAACTAAGTAAGAAAATCATATAGTTAGAAGAACTATTGAGATAGAAATCATACACACATGAATTATAAAAGGACACCGTACTTGATACTGGTGAGACATCTATAAGGCATACCATGCGAAGTAGCCTGCATGTGAAAAACCTGCTCCATGGAAGATTGTGGCACCTACATTGCATTGCATTCCTATTAGTGATAAATGAAAGAGAATTTGAGAAATTAACAATCAAGAAACTTACCAAAGTAGTGTCTTGTTGAACAAAAGGGACAGACATGCTCAGATCCTTAGCGATCACGTGGTTCTGGATCGACTCGTTGTCATCCCATGTGTAGACAACATTACTAAGGTAAGCCTGAAGATCACCGATCATATTACTTCTGTTCTTCTATAGGAGGAGGTCACTGTTGAGCCATTGTAGAAAAGAAGCCGAAGTGCTTATACCAGAAGAGGAGGCTCTCGATCTCTTCCCATGATGAACAGAAGAACTACCCGATCGATTAGACATCGTTGGAGGATAAGGAATGTCGGCAGTAGATCGACCGGGCCTAGTATACAATAGGGTAGCTCAAGCCCATTAAACATAAGGAGTCGATGTCAATGGGAACTTGATGGTACTCAAGTGAAACCCGATTATGTAGACTGATACCTTTGGCTCCATAGCCAAGTCGGCTGATTCAATCATCAAAACCGGTGACGGAGAAGGAACCAAATGGCGGAGAAAGAAGTCTAGCTCATGAGATCTGTCGAGCTCCGCACAACGTGCAGTCTACCTCTTTATCCGAGGGAAAGAAGAAACCTCACTAGCAGGAAGGGGAGATGGTAGAACTCCCAACTCATACACCCTTATCTATCATGGGTGATACAAAATCAGAAATGGGAGTCATGCGATAAAATACAAAGTTGTGAAAAAGAAAGAAGTTACCTCAATAAGTGTAGCAAATCTAGGAACCCTGATAATGCCTTGACAAGCCTGATCTAAGCTAAAATACATCTGACTGAGAGCAGTGTGACCCCAGTCAAATATTTCACTCGATCAATATCCTGGAGGGCAGGAAGTAAAGTCAAAGTGGTGGTGTTCGATGCATTGGAGAAGAGCATCGTACCTAGTAGATAAACTATGAAGCTACGAGCATACTGATCCACCTCGACAAGAGTCAGATTGGACCTCCGTTTCCAATATTCTTGCAAGGGAGTATATCGAATAGAAACATTGCTCTTGACCTTCACCTCACACCCAAGAAGATCTTAGATCAATCTATGTTAATCCGTGCAGTGCGCAATACAGGTATTAATAGGAATTGGATCGTTGCCGCATGGAAGGCCGATCAAGGCAGCAATGTCCATAGGCACAATAGTTATCTCACTGAACGAAAGATGGAATGTGTGGGTCGTATCCATCTGCCTCTCATGCAAAGCAGCTATTACCCGATGATTAATGTACCACTGAGCACATGGAAGACAAGTGATGAACTCATAGGAACCAGTATCGATGTTCCTTCTCCTTATTGTATCATTCTCTATCTCTAATAACCAACTATAGGCTCCAAAAAATGCCCTACAACTCTTGTTCTCATGATAGTCCTAAAGCAAGAAATTAAAGAATCTACATAAATCCAAGCGTAAATACACTCGAAGAAAACAGAATAGGCAAGATATGAAGTGATCGAGTACTAGGTTGATGATATGAGAAGCCACGTCGTAGATAATCAGCACCTTCTGATCTTTTGGAAGACCCTTCAACGTCGATTTCCAGATTGAATTAGACCCATTCAGGCCAAGGTGGATTGGATGACCAGTCATTAGAAAGAAGAAGTTGAGACAAACACATAGAGAAAAATCAGAAGCGAATCAGATGAAAAATGAAGAAGTTATGCGAGAATAAAGACGCGAATGGAAGAATGGGCTTTATAGATGTCACGCCCTACCATCTCTTATTTAGAGATTTTAGGGGTGATTATTTAAGAAAATAATAAAAAGACTTCAAAATATCTCCCTCAACTTTTTTTTTTCTTGTTTCTTTATATATACATATCACATGAATCCCTTACAACATCTGACTATTTGTTCAAAATAAACTATATATACATTGATGAACAAATTTAGTACATAAGTTGATAATCACATAACCAAATTTCCTATGACGACCTAGGCTAGTCAAATCATTTTCCAAATTCATTGCATGCATGTAGACACCAGACTCCCTAAGAAAGCTCTAGAACACCACTAATATAAACCTCTTTCGGTGTACCTGTGGAGGGAGGGGGTGAGCATAAAGCCGAGTAGGAAAAATTCTAACATTATACTAAATTACAAGCTTTCAACAATTACTCAATTACATAGATACATAACCAATAATAATAATAAGTCAAGCAAGTATTTTCATTCGCACATCAAGTTTATATTCTGTTCCCCTTGAATCCGTATCCAAAATAGCCCATCCAAAGTCTAACACTAATAACTTCATATCCGCATTCTCCTTGGATCCATATCCAAAATGGCCTATCCAAGGTCCAATGCATATACTGATGACCTGTCAATATAATTTTTAAAATAAATCTCAAGAAAATATAATTTTTATGAAAATCCAAGACTTTCAGGAAGTGTGCATGCGGTTCAAGTGGATTTTGTAACTTCGCTCGACACTCGACACTGTTCCGCTTGACACTCGACACTCACACCTCCATGTCAAGTCTTGCATGTAACACGCGATACTATTTACTCAACACTTGGTACAAAACACTCGACACTCAAATATACATGTCGAGTCGCGCATGCAACACGTGACACTATCTCGGCAACAGACACTTGACACTCGACATGTGCACAACTGACACTCAACACATGCCACTCGACACTAGGCATTAGCCACTCGACACTCGACATGTTCACACCCAACACTCGACTCATGCCACTCGACACTAAGCAGTAGCCACTCGACACTCGACATTTTCACACCCGACACTTGACTCATGCCACTCAACACTAAGCAGCAGCCACTCAATGCTTGACATGTTCACACCCGACACTCGACTTATCCCACTCGACACTCGACATGTTCACACCCGACGCTCGACTTATCCCACTCGACACTCGACATGTAAGTGTCGAGTAGTGTCGGGTGAAATGTTAGTCTCTGAATCCAGAGCTGTGAATCTACACGAATATGTCGGTTAAATCACCTTATTTTCAGATTTCGACCTCAAATTTCAAAAATTCACCAAAAATCCATTTTAACTCCAAATTCAATGAAATCAGTGGCTATTTAAAGTTTCATATGTCTATTTTTCTAAACAAATGAAAAATCATACAATTCACAATATAGAAAAATGTTGTAGCTCAAATAACACAGAACAGTCATACGAACTACAACTCCCTTCAAGAACAACCTCTACTTCACTTTATAAGCGCTTAATTATCACACATAATTCATCCTCCAAGCAACAAAACAATCAATTCACAATAAGTAGTTTCACACATAATTCATCATCCGAGCAACAAAACAATCAATTTACAATAAGTCACATGCATAACAAACCAATATCAATCAAAACAGCAAAATACATAACACGATATAAGTATAGTGTTAGAAAATCCCTACTTGATTTCCAAGCTTATACACCTCTTTTCCTCTCTTTTTCTTCCTTCTCTTTTTCTTCTTCTCCTTCTTCTCTTTCCCTCTCACTATAACCGTAAGACTCTCCTCCTCTCTCTCTAAATACCAAAAAAATCCTCTCTTTTATGTATATACAAGGCCTTAATTCATGGGCCTAAGTCCACTAATTTTCCAACCAATTTAATCCTTAGACATGGTTTCTAAATTTTGTAATATATAAGTGTATACATATTTATTTTCTTTTGAACTCTGCAATAGAAGCCCCTAACTGTCGACCGATAGTCAGACAGTCGAACGGCTATTGACCAACCACTGGTCGACAGTCAGATGGTGGGGCGACTATCAGACAGTCGATCGACCATCCCCTAAATAAGGGCCCAAGCAGGAAAGAGAGAAAAGGAAAAAGAAAGAAAGGAAAAAAAAAAGAAAAAGGGAGGGAAAAAAGAGAAAAGAGAGAAGAGAGAGAGAATAGAGAAAAAAGGAAGAGAAAAAGAGGGGAATTCCTCATCAACCTTAAGACAATGGAATCGGTGACAAGTACTTGAACATGGCAATGGTTTGACAGCTCACAAGGAAAGAATAGCAACCTCAATCCATAGAATCTTCGACTGGAATCACATGAAGAATTCCTTTAGAATACTAGAATGCAATCTATTGAAGAACGCACCAAATAAGGTAAAAATTTGAATTGATTTTTACATCATCAAGAAATTTTTTGAATTTTGCAGGAACTTGAAAAAACAAATGGAAGAATCCCCAAAAGTCCATGAATCCAGAACTCCCTAATGAAGAACGGCAAATGTAAGAGAAGTCAAGAATAAACAATGTCTGAACATGATTAAGAAATTTTCCATAGTGGATTGAACGGAATCAAGAATAGAAGCTTAGGCATGAAATCCATTGAGTGCGAAATCTAAAGTAGATTAAGGAAACTTGAAGAATAGTTAGAATGAGGTAATGAAATCCAACAAATGCAAAGACTGAAAAAGATCGAATAAGCATGAAGAATACTTAGATACCGGGCATGAAACCTAATGAATGCAAAATCGAAAGAGATCAAAGGTAAATGAAGAATGCTCAGCCAAGGGCACGAAGAATGAAAAGGTCTAAAGACCGCAAAGTAGTGCATGACAGAAGTTTTCCAAGTGGGCATGCATTAAAAGGAAACTCTAATAAGTAGGTACACTTAAGAGTGTTTTAAGCCTTTAGAATAGGCACAAGCCCTAAGAAGAGGTGCACTAAAGAGTTTTGAAAACCCTAAGAAGAAGTTGCACTTAAGAATGTTTTAAGCTCTTAGATTAGGCACAAATCATAAGAAGAGGCACATTGAAGAGTGTTAAAAACCCTAAGAAGTAGGTACACTTAAGAGTGTTTTAAGCCCTTAGAATCGGCACAAGCCCTAAAAAGAGGCGCACTGAAGTGTGTTGAAAACCTTGAGAAGTAGGTATACTTAAGAGTGTTCGAAGCCCTTAAAATAGGCAATAGGCAGACTGATGAGTGTTACTAAACCCTAAGAAGTAGGTGCACTGAAGAATGTTAGAAAACCTAAGAAGTAGGTACACCGAAGAGCTTTTTATTGGAAGCATTGTAAGGATGCTTTTTAGCACTTGAACATGCACATTCGCCCTTAGATGGGGCATGTTCACACTTAAATGGGCATATTTGCCTTAGATAGGCACATTCACCCTTGGATGGGCACCTCAACCCTTGAATGGGCACATTTGCCTTAGATAGGCACGTTTTCCTTTAAATGGGCACATTAACTCCTAAATAGACACACACTTTGCACGAATAGAAGGGAGTGGTGAGAAAGTTTGAAATAAGGAGACGACGTCAAAGATGATTTATGTCTCACAAATGTGAACGGGGCTTTCATCCTGCCAGAGCGTTTGCGACCACGACACTGTGTCAAAGGCCCTTTCGAGACTTAAAGAAACACAAACGAGCCATGGGCACGTCTGGAGAATGGAATCGCCACCCAATTATTCAATTGGGAATAAATAGGGGCAATCTAATCCCTCGCTTCGGGACCTAAACTATCCTTATCCCTTTAGAGATAGGTTCGGGAAGTTAGGTACGAGTCTTTCGACTGGCTCGGATATAAATTTGACCTCCACTTGGGAAATACCAAATAGAAATTATTCGTGTTGTTACTTAGTCCGCTTGAGTGATTTATTTTATACACAAATTATTTATTTTATCTTTTCTAAGCATAAGAAGTGATTATTCAATCAATGGCAGTTGTATATTCATACAAAGAGGGAGGAGAACAAGTTACATTTCCATCAAACATGGGGGAAGGGAAGAGGATTACAACATTTTTTATTCAACAATAAAAATAAAACATTCTATACATTCATGTATTTGAATATTTATTCTAAGTGATAGTCCTTCATCATCAATATAAGTCCACCATGCTTGATCATCATTCACCTAGTTCTGAGAGCCTCATTCTGCCCACTATCCAGACACCATCAGCATCTGATCTTGCCTACTTCTTTGACTTTTTGATTTCCACCATGGGCATTCACACCAGGGGTGGTAGAGTGACATTATCCTTTATCATGCCTTTGCCTGGGATGATGGATAGGGTTTCGTCTAGTTGGCTTCATCTTTTTTAGTTATATCTTCTTGCACAGTTTCTACTAGTCTCGCTGAATGACCTTGCAGATCTATATCTTGTGACCATCATTCCTCAGATGGGTCCTAGTTTCACAATAATTTTCTTGATTTTGGTTGAGACATTGATACTGGATTGTGTCAAGACAGATTCGAGTTAGAGCTTCAGTGGCAGTCTTCTACTTCTTTAGGTTTTTCTTATGTAATAATTTTCTTTTTTATTTTCTAACTTTTGCGTAAGTTGTCCTTTTCTAGGTTTTTGACTTAGCAAGCTTGCCCTAAGTTTTGCCTGAGCTGCCTTTTTTGGGTTTTCAACTCAGCGGCTCTTCTTTTTTCTCATGCCCTAAATTTTGCCTAAACTATCCTTTTCGGGTTTTCAGCTTAGCAGGCTTGCCTTAATTTTTGCCTAAGCCGCCCTTTCTAGGTTTTCACTTAGTAGGCTTTTTTTTCTTATTTTTCTCTGCTTCTTTTCTTCTTAGATTTGGTTACAGCAGAGATTATCTGTTCTTGCATCATCTGAAGGGGACATTTTCCGTTATAACCCTCATCTTCTTACAAGGAGGAGACTTGAGAGACATTCTTCTTGAATTGACTCACTTCGAGTCATTCTTGATACTCGGATTTGCTAGCACTATCTATGGTGGAGGCTAGAGCATGTGACCATAGGGACATATATTGCATGCCTGCCTCTAGCGTGTTTCACCTATAGTTCATTCTATGATCCTACCAGCTGTATCGGCAGTATGGTCAAAAGCAAAGAATTATGGATTTATCGGTTGCTTTCGATCCTGAGGGACTATTTACTCGTTATCTAGAGCGTGTGAAAGATTCTTGGGCAGATCGCACCATTGAGAGGAATCAATTCCATGATCTTGATTTTGAGACTAATGACCGATACAAGGATTGGTTCACCTTTCGGGCTTCCATTCCTGATCCTTTTCTTCAAGCTAGGCAGTGCTGTGAGTAATACAGTGAGCCTATTTGTAGTCTATCAAAGAGGCAGAGACAACATTGTTAGTTCCTTAATTGACTTAGATGTTCGATGTTTCCTTTATGTTGTTATGCAAAATAAAAAGACATTTCAAAAGATATATTTGTTCCAAACAATTTCATTTCATTAATAAAAATACAATCTTTGTTATGTGAACAATATGTGCAAAATGATACAACTTCCATCATTAATCAACCATTTCTGATTTTCTAATTAATTAATTTTCCTCTCACTTTCTTTTTTTTTATACGTAATATTTCTTCAACTTGTCCATGTTGATGGGTTCAATGAACTCATTCCCTTCCATATCTGATAAAATGACGGCTCTGCCGGACATGAATTTTGTCACAACAAATGGACCCTCCTAGTTGGGTTTAAACTTTCCTCTTGGAATAAACACAATTGGTCTTGCTTGCTTGAGGACTAATTCTCCTTCTTTGAACTTTCTTGCCTTTATTCTTTTGTTAAAGGCTCAAGCAACCCCTTTCTGGTATAATTGCATATGGTACCTGGCCTTTATTCTTTTCTCATCAATTAAGGCCAATTGTTCATCTCTATTACAAATCCACTCCTCTTTAGGAACTTCTGCTTCAATTAGAACTTTCACTGATTTCATTTCTATCTCAATTGGTAGGATCTCTTTTAAACCATATACCAAAGAGAATGGCATTATGTTGGTCAAACTTCTGAGCGTTATTCTATAACCCCATAACACAAACAGTAACTTCTCTGCCAAATCTTCATATGTCTATACCACCTTGGTCAACATCTTCTTGAGGTTCTTATTAGCTGCTTATACTGCCCTATTGGCTTGTGGCTAGTATAGAGACGACTTATGGCATTCAATCCTGTACTTCTTAAACAAAGCCCTAGTCTCAGCTTGAAAATGAACCCTATTGTCAGTCACGACATGGCATGGTACCCCAAATCTATATTTGATGTTATTCTCAATGAACGTCGCCATTTGTTTTGCCCCTAACTTAGTATAGAACTCAGCTTCTATCCATTTGGTGAAGTAGTCGATCACCACCACCATATACTGATGTCCATTAGAGGCCGACGGCCTTATTTCGCCTATAATATCGATGCCCCATGCAGCAAAAGGCTACAGTGCAATCATCCCTTGTAGTTCCAAGGGTGGTTGATGGATCAAGTTTTCATTAATCTGGCATGGTTACACTTCTTCACAAACCGAACACAATTTTTCTCCATAGTTAGCTAGTAAAATTCTTGCCTCATGATCTTCTTTGCAAGCATTAGCCAATTTATGTGTGGCCCACATATACCACTAGGATTTCTTCCATAAGTCTGCTTGCTTTTTTTTTCATCCACACACCTTAGTTGCATCTTTTTCAGCATTTTCTTGTACATCATCCCTTGATCACAAGTAAACTATTTGGCCAACTTACATAACACAACCTTATCCTTCTCGTTGGCCTTCTTAAGCAAACTCCTTTCTTCTATATATTTCTTTAAGTCATAGAACCATGGCTTCTCATTCACTTCGACCTCTGTTACATAAGGCTCCATGTAACCAGGGCCCCATGTTTGTGATATCACTATTGGTCTTACCAATAATTCTTTAGCGCTTGCCCATATTGATGCCAACGAGACCAATGCAATTGGCCATTTGATTCTCACTTCTAGGAAGATGGGTGAAGGTGCACTGTTTAAACCTTCCAATCAACCTTCTGATGTGTTCAAGGTAAGGCTTTAGCTTCCCTTCTCGTAAATCCTAAACTTCATTGGCTTGAGAGATGACTAGCTTGAAATCTCCCTACACTTCTAGTTTATCAATACCCATGGCAATCACAATTTCTAAACCAAAGTCACAGGCTTCATAATCAACAATATTGTTGGTGACTCTAAACTCTAACTTTTTGTTGAATGGGATGACTTCTTCAATTGGTGACACTAGAATAACTCCGATTCCACTACTGTTATGATTAATAGCTCCATTAAAGAATATTCTCTATCCCACTACCGAGATTATCCCTAGATGTTCATCTGGGAATTCCAACTCTCTTACTTCATTGTTGTCAATTAGGTTCATGGCCAAGAATTCTGCTACTATTCTTCCTTTCACCGTCTTCTTGGTAATATATTCAATGTCGAATTCTGATAACTGTACCAATCATCTTGCTAGCTTTCCCATCAATACTGGTGCCTCATAAAGATACTTCATCAAATCCTCCTTCGAGACAACCTTAATTTTGTAAGACTGAAAGTAGTGCCTCAATTTCTTTGAGAGCCAGACCATGGCTAAACAGGTTTTCTCCACATAGCTATACTTCATCTCATATGGCAACAACTTCTTGCTAAGATAATAGATGGCGTGCTCTACACCCTTCTCATCTTCTTATGCCAATATAACATCAATAGCCTCTTCCTCCAGGGCCAAATAAAGTATTAAATTCTTCCTAGTTTGTGGCAGTTTCAAAACCGGTGGGTTTTGTAAGTACTTCTTAATCTTTTGAATGCTTTTTAGCACTGATCATCCTATTCCATCAGCTAATCCTTCTTCAAAAGCCTAAAAATTGATGCACAAATAGTTGTCAATTTAGCGATAAACCGACTAATATACTAGATTTTCCCAGGAAACCCTCAAGTTTCTTTTTCAGTCTTAGGCGATGGCATCTTCGTAATGGCTTTCACCTTATTTGGATCTACTTGTATCCCTTTCTTATCAATTATAAACCCCAGCAACTTCCCCAAGGTAACTTTGAAGACATAGTTTTTTGGATTTAGCCGCAACTTGTATTTCTTCACCCTTTCTAGGAATTTGTCTAAGGCTTCGAAGTGACCCTCTCGAGTCTCAGACTTCACCATCATGTCATCCATATAAACTTTTATCTCCTTATACATCATATCATGAAATGGCATTGTTGCCATTCGTTGGTAAGTCGTCTTTGCATTCTTCAAACCGAAGGGCATCACCTTCATTTACCATCATTATCTTGTCTTCATCTTATCTAATTGGCCATCATTATACAAAGCAAAGGAAAATCATCCTTTGATGAGGTCTTGTTCAAGTCTTAGTAATCCATACACATTTGGACCCTTCCATCCTTCTTTGGTACTGGCACAATGTTGGCTCACCATTCCGAATACTTCACCACTTCTAGAAACTTGGCTCCAATTTGTTTAGAGACTTCCTTTTTGATTTTTTGAGCCCACTCCAGCCTTATTCTTTTGAACCTCTGCTTGACCAGTTTCACATGCGGATAAGTCAAAATTATATGCTTAGCGATGCTTCTATCAATTCTGGGCACGTCATCAAAGGACTAGACGAAGACTTCTTCATGCTTCTTTAATAAGTTTTGAAATTTCTTTCTCTCTTCAGGAGTTCTATCAAGTGCAATGCATATTGTGAACGATGCTTTTTTCCTGTCAGAGCGTTTGCGATCATGACACTATGTGAAATTCTCTTTCGAGACTTAAGGGAATACAAATGAGCCATGGGCACGTTTAGAGAAAGAAGTCGCTACTCGGTTATTCAATTGGGAATAAATGGGGGCAATCTAATCCCTCGCTTCAGGACCTAAACTACCCTTATCCCTTCGAGATGGGTTTGAGAAGTTAGGTATAAGTCCTTTGAACGCCTGGATGCAAATCCGGCCTCCACTTGAGAAATACCAAATAAAAATAGCTCGTGTTGTTACTTAGTCCACTTAGCATTGTTCATTTTAGGCATACATTTCCATTTTATCTCCGTTAGACATGTTAGGTGATTATTCAATCAATGGCAATTATAAAAATCCATAGAAAGAGGGAGGAGAATGGATTACATTTCCTTTGAAACATAAGGGAAGGGGAAGATGATTACATCACTTTGTTCTTCAACAAATGATGCGTTCGAAACTAGCAAATATACTAGTCGCACAAGTAATAAAGTGATAAGTAAGATATCGTTCCCACGAGGATTGATTCTAATTGAATTTGTTATTTCCAGCAACAATTAACTAAATGGGGGGTTTTGTTGGTTGATTAACTAGATGAAAAACTGAATACTACGGTAATTAATGAATAACACAATGCAAACTTAATTGAAATGGGAATTAATCAATGATAGAAATCTGGTTAAGGGATCATTCTCCACCAGAAGATATGGATTTGGGAATTAATTGTAGAATTATCATTCAATTACACCATTGAAATTATCAACCGTAGATAACAACAAGCTCTGTTATCCCAATCTTTCCTTACTTTGTTGTTAAATAAAACAGGCTCTTTATTTAATCTCTATCCATTAAACAACCTAGAACAAGCTCTCTAAATTTAATTCAATGGATGCATTACGAAAAGAAAGACAGGTTGATCTAAGCAATAAACACAAAAGCTCGAATTATTTAACTTAGGTTATATTCTCCAATTGCAATCTCTGATCACAATTACGGATCAAGATTTCTAATCTAGCAATAGACAATATCCGGATTATATTCAGTTGGCTACCCAAATACAATCAGCAAGTAATCATAAGCATTAGATATGGAAAATACAAGCAATTTCAATTAGAGAATTGGATAACAACTTCTTACACAATCAACTCACAAAAACCATATCAAGGGCTTTGAAATCACCCTCAACCAATTCAGATTCAGTTACACATGTTTAAGAACGTGGTAAATATAATACAACATGGAGACATTCCAGAAAATGAAAGGGAAGGAAAAAACTTAGCAAATTTGATGTAATTCTCTTTGGATTATAGTTCTTCCTCTTTCCAAGCTTCCTTTCTCCTTCAAGAACTCCAGGAGATGAAAGAATTCCAGAGCTGCAGCCTCCACCACGTTCTCCCCTCTTAAAGTTATGAAAATAAAACCCTAAAATGTGTTTAAATACTCTACTACAGTAACCTACTACAGTGTCCCGTATTATACATGCTACAGTGATTTGTGGAATTACATTTCTATACTTCTCACACTATTTTGATTATAACTTTCGGTACACTGAATGGATTTATGAACCGTAAATTTCTCTACAAAATAGACTTCGAGAGCTTTCCAACGGTATATCACATGTTATCCGGTTCATTGTATATCAATACAATTAAATCCGAGAAGATGATTGACTAGCAGAGGTGAAAATGAAGGGTTTTACTTCACCTTGGTGCAAGTTCCTCCAAAACTCCTACAAACATCAAAACCACACAAAAACATAAAAATACCAAGGATTATAGCAAAGAAACATAGATGAATTGATATGAAAATGATACATAAATAGACACCTATCAAATTCCCCCACACTTAAACTTTGCTAGTCCTCGAGCAACTACGACGATATAAAACAAAACTAAATCGAAACATATTCAAAGAAAAAAATTAAAACACACATGTTTTAGCTTGCAAATAGGCCTCAAAGATTGTACTTAATTATAACCTAAGGAAAACTTCAAAATAATGCAATTGATCAAGAATTTCATCTCAAAGATTAGTTTCGCTTCACTTCAATTCCTCAAGTGTGTGTGTGTAGAGCCATTCTCACCTAATAATTTGTAACCCAGATGAGTTTATGCATAAAAATGAATCATGTTTAATAGTGAAGATGTGCATATAAATGAACTCCATAGACTTGCTTTTCAAGTCACTCTCCACTAATGTAGACAAGCACAACACTAAGGATCAAGTAGGGCTTTATTAAGCTTGTAAAGTTTGGCTTGGGTGAAGGTATGATAATAATTTGGGTCAAATCACCCACAAACACATAAATCATTCAAGACTATGTAGAGCTCAACCCTATGACACAACTTTATTTCAATTCACCAAGTTACTTCCCAAAACTTATTTAGAACACTCAATCTTTTTTTTTTTTGTAGAAAACAGAAGAAAACTACCCCCACACTTTGTTGTTTCATTCTTTTTAAGAACACTTAAGGGTATATATCTCTTATTCTTCTTCTTTTGTTCTCTTTTTTTCCTTTTTTTCTTTTTTTCTTTTTTTATTACACTTCCCCTCCCCACACTTAAACAAGACATTGTCCCCAATGTGTAAGTACGTGGACGATAAGTACAGATTGTTTTTTTCTTTTTTTCTTTTTTTAAACACAATAGAACTCACTTGGATTGCTCATGACACATCCCAACCTCCTCTAACTTCCCAAAACCAGAACATAGCTCAGAATTTAATTGTGAATGGTCTACATGCTCATAGGTAAGGATAAACTATTTGGAACAAATTCATTTGAGGTTAGGAAATCTTTTAGTGAGTTAACAAAGAAAAAGGCTTACAAAGGCTCAAAGGGGTAACTAGGGATCAATTCAGTCAAGGTTGGCTATTAAGGCTCAAACGGTCTAAAGATGGCCTAAATCATTTCCCCAATGTTGCACAGCCTAGGATTTCGCCTTGAGTGACCATCAAACACGTTCTAGAATTCATTGAAATCTGAAGAAACATTTAAATTACATAAACTTTCTCTAAGTGAACAAATAACTCAGTGATAATAGCTCAGTGCTCAATGTTGCGCAAGGAATCAAAAGCAAAGCGGAAACCAATAAACATTTCAAGCACACAGATCCATGCATCATTTATCATTTTCCAAGAGTTATTCTTAATTCAATCATTATCTTATCATCGACCCACAAATTGCAAGAAAAGAGGTACGTGGCGTTGTTACACCTGAGTCAAGATTGTATATTTCAACAATCCTTAGGACCAGTAGCCCGTAGAATTAAGGTTTCCAGCCTATATACCTTTATTATGAAAGAACAAAACAAGAAACAAGACACTTCAAACAACATAAATAAACAAACTACAGATTTATTTAGAGAGAATGCGTTTCAAGAGTTAAGGAAACCCCATATTCTGCCATTCTCAGGTTTTTCCACAATGTTTTTTTCCGAATCGAAACTGATATAGACAAAAACACACAACAACTCTAAATTACACAAAACTAAACTTACTCATAAAAATAACAAAGTCCAACAAGCCAACAAACAAAAACAAGTCAGTTAGAATGGGTCTAAAAAGTTTAGAAGTTAGCCTCCTTATTCAGCCATTATAGATTGAAGAGATCCAGAATGCGTTTCAAGAGGAATTGAACTTTTTAAGCCACCACTCTAAAAGCCATGATTAGAAAATATTACCTGGGGTGAAAGAAATAACCTGAAAAAAATTTAAAAGAAATAACTTGATAAATCTCAAATAAACACACTAAAAAGAAAGTAAACAAAAACGAAGCAAACCAATAGATAGAGATTACAGATGGAGCGTTAAATCCACTCTACGCCTTTTATTGCCTTCTCCAAACCAATCTATCCGAGCCGTTGTTGGATCAGGCGAATAGACGAATTCTTGGAGTTTATCAATTAACTCCCCTGCAGTTGAAGCTGTAACCAGGATTTGCCTCGCCGACGGTGAGATGAAGTTTTTTTTACAGCTTGATCAAGAAAGGACAACAAACCATCGAAAAAATTATTGACATTTAACAAACCAATGGGTTTCTGATGGATGTTTAGCTGTGCCCAAGAGGTGATTTGAAATATCTCCTCTAATGTACCATAACAACCCGGTAAAGCTATAAATGCATCGGACTTAACAACCATATGTGCAATACGCTCATGCATGCTAGAGACCTGTAACTCTTACCCGATTGTATTGCCTACGATATCTCGTACAGCTAATGGTTTAGGGATAATGCCGAGAACTTTGCTCCCTCCTAGGGATGCAGCTGTCGACACACACCCTATTAACCCAAGACTACCCCCTCCATAAATCAAATGAATACCCCTCGCAGCTAATGTCCTACCAAGATCAAGAGCTGCTGTTGTAAACTCTCCATCTTTACCAAATTGCGATCCACAAAATACGCATATATTTTGAAATCACTGAATTGGTGTTTTCTCCATTTCTAAAAATGCTCTAAACTTGTGTAAGACAATGATGCACGTTAGGTATTATGCAATTCAAGTGCAAGATAGGTTATAAAATGACATTTGAAAATAAAGATATACTTTCGGCGGGGTTTGACAAAATCGCCACACTTATCTCCCACGTGAAGCATGAAAAGTAAAGATATACTTTCGGCGGAGGTTAACAAAACCTCCACACTTGTCTCCCACGTGTGCTTATGTCACGGGGTAGTCATATGGTTTGTCAAAAAGAAAACTTGAAATTAAAACAAACAACAACAACATAAAAACAACATTGATAATCAGATCAAACGAAACAAGAAAAAAATAAAATTCGACAACAACAACACACATTCAAATATACAAGTAGTTATGATTGTGGCTTACATCTTCCTCTGGTTTTACGTCCAGTAACGGCTGAAACGCCTTCTATGAGTCGGGGATTTGCTTCCCATCCAGTTTTCGTATAAACTGGCAAACAGGGTTGTTTTTAGTCAGATTCCCTAGACTATAACACTGCAATTCATCACGAAATTGTGTCCATAGATTAAGCAATTCACGCTGAACACGTCCACAAGAATGTGACTCGAGAGTTAACAAAACATTATCCAGCGACTCATTACTCAAACCATTCTTAATAAATGAAAGTTTATCTTCTCTATTCCTGGACGCAAAACCTAATGAACGACAAGTCTGGTTACAATTCAATCTAGCACATTTATAACATACTTGTAACCTTTTCGCTCTTCGCCTCTTGGCGTAGTAGCTCTTTCCTAGACAGGCATGTATTTTGCGAGATTAATGTCCGGCTCACCGGACAATCTCACCTTGGCTTCGATAAGCCATCGGATATCAGCAGGCACATTTAGGAGCATCACTGCCCAAAGTCTAGTCATCCGTACTTTATAAATTTTAAACACAGCATTTTGAGGAAGTGAAGGGAAATATTTATGAAGGTTTGACACAAAGATATCGGCATCCATTGAAGAGGAGAAAATGAGAGCTATTACCGATAATGCGATTGAGTTTGTTTTTCTCCAAGATATGCACGTTTCAAACCTTCGAGCAATGACTTCAGCTCCCGCTTGAATGTTTCCTCAAGCTGTTGCACAAATGAATTCGAAGTACGGAATAATCAAATTAAACAAAAGGAAAGAAAACAAACGAGTAGAAACGAAACTAAAGACACATAAAAGAGATAACAACACAATAGCAAACAAAAGTCAAAAACAAGTAAAAAATATAAAAACAAATAAGACAGATGGCAAAGAGAGATAAAACCTGATCAATTTGATGGCCTACGAAAAGAATCTCCTCGAGACACAAAAATCGATCATTATTACTTTATTTTATTTTTCTTTTCTTTTCTTTTATTTATTTTTCAAAAACATTGGGTTGCCTCCCAATAAGCGCTTGGTTTAACGTCCTCAGCCCGACGTTGGTTCCATCATGGGAGGGTCCAATCTCCGCTGTGCTTCTCTAGTGGGCTTGGATCCTTTTTCCGACAAGAATTGTTGCATGCATATGGCTAGGTCTTGGATGTTAGCAATCGTCCACCCAATAGTTATTTTGTGATCTCTAAGTACTTGGACGAGTTTCTCTTCTTGTAGTGGTGCAAGACCCATTTCTATTATAACTGGCAAAGAATCATTCTCACCCAAAAACACATGCCTCAAATAATCTGGAAGTAGCTTAAGCTCCAAGGTATTGGCTTTCATCACAGAAGGAAGAAGTTTCTCATTAGATAAAGGCAATTCAATGTACAAAACATCATACCTATTTGTGATTATAGCTATAGTCTCATCTAAGCATGCCATAGCTTCCTCCATTTTTTCGGACACTTGTATCAACCATCTTTGTTCTTTGGAATTTTCTGTCCCTATGTGCTCACTAATAGCCATTTCCAATCCATCCTTGCGAGTTAACTCAAAATATTGTTGTGCCAAAGAATCAATAATGTCAACTGCAAAAACAGAATACAAGTCACTAGGGTACCTCATTGCCTCGAAAATATTGAAACGGATCACTTTGCCATCAAACTCCATGGTGAAAGTGCCATCATGAACATCAATCTTGGTTCTAGCATTTTTCAAGGATGGTCACTCTAAAAGAATCGGAGTTGGAATAGGAGATGTCTCATCCTCTATTTTAAGGACATAGAAGTCTGCTGGGAAAACCAATTGATTCACCTGCACAAGCACATCTTCCACACTCTTTTGGGATATGCATTAAAATGATCAGCAAGTTGAATGGTAATACCAGTTTTCGTAAAAGGTCCAAGATTTAAAGAAGTATAAATAGCACACTATTGGCATGACATTAATAGATGCTCCAAAATCTAACATAGCTCTTTCAAACTTGGTATTACCAATGGTGCATGGAATGGTGAACGTACCTGGATCTTTGCATTTCGGAGGAATTTTTCTTTGCAATACAGCTGAAAACATTTTCCCCCACACTTACCTTCTCATTTCCTTTCAACTTCCTCTTGTTGGTGCATAACTCTTTGAGACATTTTGTATAACAAGGCACTCAGCCGGTAGACATCCAGAAGTGGTATTTTATCTCTTCTCAGGATTTCTTGTTCTTTGTTCCTCCTTCTTCAATTCTTGTCAGATCTGCTAGGAAAAAGTGGAGGAGTCACTACTACGTGAGAGACTAAGAAGGAATAGCAGTTTTAAGACTTACCTTAGAGGATGATGTCTTGTTCATGGTGGAAGTGGTGTCATCTTCTTCATCAGTTTGTGATCTCTTTGGCAGGACATCTAATTGCTCTCCATTTTGCAAAGTTATCACACAAACATTCTCTCTTGGATTGATCACCGTTTGAGAAGACAATTTTTCTGAGTCCTGGCCCTCGAATTTGCTTATACTAGTAGCCAATTGTCCCATTTGATTTGCTAGGTTTTGGATACTTGCCCCAGTTTCCTGCTGGAATTGCATTGTGTTAATGGCAAGTGCATTAACAATATCCTGGAGTGACATACCTGAGTTTTCTGGATCTGGTTGTGGTGCTGGTTGTGGCATTGGTGGTGGTTACAATTGAAATGGTTGCTGCACTCTAGGTTGATTAAAACCTTGTAGTTGATTTGGTATGGCATTTGGGACGATTGGTTGATGATTCCAGTAACTGAAATTAGGGTGATCTTCCCATCCAGCATTGCAAGTGTTAGAGAAGGGATCATACCATTGCCTTGTTTGTCCTGGAAATCCATCCATGGCATTGGCTTGTTCCATATCTCCTTGCAAAGTTGGATACATGTCGATTGGATACTCCATGGTAGAATATACCTCACATGCATAAGATTTCTGCATATGTCCTACAACCATGTTTTCCACAAGAGAAGTTAACTCAAAAAGTTGTTGTTCAATGTTCAGAGTGCTTACCTCATTTACTCTCCATGGTAGTTATGGCCCAAATCCGCCACTGAATTGATGGAAGTTTACTGCCATGTCGTATAAACACAAACAATCAAAAAAGAAAAACAAACAAAAATATGAATCAACAATGAAAACAAAATAACAAATCGATTAGATAATCAATCCCCCGGCAACGGCGCCAAAAACTTGATGCGTTCGAAACTAGCAAGTATACTAGTCCCCGCACACAGTAATAAAGTGATGATAGTAAGATATCTGATGAACACTTAAATATGCATGTTCAATAAGAGTTTAGTTCATCATATTGCATTAATAGTGTCATTAAATTCCTCAACTTAAGCATATTTGTAGCATTTGCATATTTGGAATTAATTTCTCTTAATTTTGGTTTTGTTACAGGTTTGGTAAAATGGGCATAACTCTCTATTTATAGATTCGAATGGTGCAATTCTTAATGTTTTGGAAAACTGATTTAATTGTCTACAAGATTGTATTTCACAAGCATCATCAAATTCGGGCTCTTATTGGACCAAAATTGGGCTTGAAGTGAACCCATCTACAGTCTCGGCCCAGTCTGACCCCGGCCTCAGTATTTGGGACCGTATCCTCAAAATACGTATCCAAATTGGTCAAAATAAATAATGTTTCTGAAATCTTAGATAAATATCTCCAACTTTCATGAAGACATGTGATTAAAATTCACAACATTTCGATGTCAAAATTGATGGTCAAAGTCGGTGCCTAATGATCCCAATTGTCAAAGATTTTTACAACTAATATTTGACAATTATGCCCTTGTAATTTGACAAGTTTGCCCCTGGATGTATCTATAAATAGAGGTGCCTTGTGACCCATTAGGGCATCTTGGCCTTGGCTGGAACATTTTGGCTTTGGCTTGGATCTTGTATTGTGTTTTGTGTGTTTATGTTATTAATGAATTTTCTTTTTCTTGCATTTTATTTTCTTTCTATTATAATGTTCTTTTAATTTCTCTTTTGCTAAGGTGAAAGGGTGAAACCCTTGATATGAGAATAAGGATTCTCTAACCCTTAATATATGCTTAATAATCTTAATCTTATAATGTTTATTCAATATTATTTATATTTAATTTCTTAATCAATCTTGACACCACTCGTAAAGTGGAGGTCTTGATCCTTTGTCGACAATCCTTGGCACATCAAATGCTTGGATCCTTTCTAGATGATGTATGGTTCTTCCTTACCGACATGAATCTAGTTAGGAACCTTGATTTGTTGTAGACATATGATGATTGGCACATTGGATGCTTGAACCCATTTACAAGAAGTGGTATAAATGTTTGTAATGAAACAAATATAATTCATATAACTAAAATGGGCTAATTATCCTTATTCGAAATATCAAGGGCGGATCCCCTAACCTTAGCTTTCATTATTATTGTGTTAATTTCTCTTGTATTCTAATTATTCTTATTTATTGTTTAAGAACTTATTCTTTACTCATATTTGTTGATATTATCTTGCCATCTCTTCGAATCATTCATATCATATTTGCTTAGCTTATAATTTGTAGCGCTAAAATCCCCTTCCTCGTGGATCGACCTCGGTCTCACCGGGATTATTACTTCGACACTCCTATACTTGGGAGGCAATCCTATTTTCGGATGTGTCAAGTTTTTGACGCCGTTGCCGGGGAAGGTAAAAATTGGCGTGCAAAATTGTAAGTGTTCTCTTTTCTCATCTTAGATCTAAATTTTTTATTTTTTTGTGTGTTCATCTTTTCCTCTCCTTTCTTCTCACTTTCTTGCATGAAAATTTGGTCACGAACATCTAGTGGTAGACTTGTTAGAAAAACATCATCTTCCTTAGAAAACATGGCCATCAATCATGAAGAAATATTTACGGATGAAGGGGACAACCGCTCGCAACAAAATGATCAAAACCAACGAAGAACCCTCGGAAACTACATGAATCCGGTAAGGACTAGTGCACCATCTTATGTAGTTTCTCCTCCAGATTCAATCCATTTCAATTTCAAACCAAGTTTTGTTCGACTTCTACCCACTTTTCATGGCCTTGACATGGAGAACCCTTATTCCCACTTGAAACTCTTTGAAGAGGTATGTAGCTCCTACACTGACCCAAATTGTAGCATAAACACCATTAGATTAAAGTTTTTTTTCTTTTTCTTTAAAGATAAAGCTAGAACATGGCTACAAAATTTGAGGTCGAATTCCATCAGTTCATGGGATGAGATGAAACAACAATTTTTGAAAAAATTTTTTCCTACCCATAGAACAAATTCTCTTAAAATACAAATTTCTGATTTCTCTCAGAAACAAGGGGAAACCCTTTACCAATGTTGGGATAGATATAAGGAACTACTTAATACCTATCCTCACCATGGTTTCGAAACTTGGAGAATAGTTGCACACTTCTATGAAGGGTTAACACCTCAAGATAGGCCACTAGTAGAATTAATGTGTAGAGGAGAATTTAAAGAAAAAGACCCTGAGGAAGCACTTGACTTCCTAGATTCCTTGGCAGAAAAGGCACAAAATTGGGACACTGCTGGCACCTATGAGGTACCAAGCAAGCCCAAACCTCGACATCCAATAGAGGTATTTACAACCTTAGGGAAGACCATGACCTTCAAGCCAAATTTGCATCCCTAGCTAGAAAAGTCGAGGCTTTAGAATGAAAAAGAGTGGTCATTAATTCTTTCAAGAAATGTCCTGTAACATTTTGGATGACAATGACCATTCCTACTGATAATTTGTCCAACTGTTTGGCCTGCCTTTAGGGAATGTCTTCATGAAGAAGCCAATGCCTTGAACACTTTCAAAAGGTCAAATCACAATCCATATTCACAAACCTACAATCCTGGTTGGAGAAATCATCCAAATTTTAGCTGGAAAAATGATAATCATGCACAATCTTCACAAGTACCTTTTCAAACACGACAAAATTTTCAAAATTCTCATGATCATGCGTATGCTCCTCCTCCTAGAAATGACTTTGAAGAAACATTGCATTCATTCATTACAAAGCAAGAGACTTTCAATAGTCAAACTGCTCAAACACGAGCAAATTTGTCAGAAACTCTTGCAAAATTTGCATCTACATGTAGCATCCAAGAGAAAGGAAAATTTCCTTCTCAAACATTGCAAAACCCCAAAGATCAATCTAACTCAAATGGAGGGAATTCAAATAACCATTATTTTGACCAAGCCAAGTCAGTCATGACCCTTCGCAATGGTAAGGTTGTTGAAAAACACATTCCTAATCCTTGTGAGAAAGAAGAAGAATCGATCTCTAAAGGGCAGGAAGAGGTTGCCAAACCAACACCTAGCGAAGAGGAAACCAAATCCTCATCTGTGCCTCCATTTCCTCAAGCATTAGCCATACAAAAGAAGCCAACTCACAATTCTAAAATCTTTGAAATTTTCAAACAGGTAAAGGTCAACATTCCCTTGCTTGATGTGATCAAACAGTTACCTTCTTATGCAAAGTTTTTGAAAGACTTGTGCACTTTGAAAAGAAAACTAAATATGAAAAAGAAGGCCTTTCTAGCCGAGCAAGTAAGTGCTATTCTTCAAAATAATAATACAGTAAAATATAAGGATCCAGGTTGTCCTACAATTTCATGTGTTATTGGAGACCATAAAATTGAACAAGCTTTACTTGATCTTGGTGCTAGTGTGAATTTGCTTCCATACTCAGTTTTTCAAAAACTTAATCTAGGTGAGTTAAAACCAACTTCTGTCACTCTTTTGCTTGCTGATAGATCAATTAAAGTACCAAGAGGAATAGTAGAAGATGTGTTAGTTCAAGTCCATAAATTCATTTACCCAGTGGATTTTATCGTCTTGGACACACAACCAGTGGAAGTAAGCAATTCAATTCCTGGTATTTTAGGGCGTCCATTTCTAGCTACTTCTAATGCTTTGATTAATTGCAGGAATGGAGTCATGAAGCTATCATTTGGAAACATGACATTAGAACTTAATGTTTTTTAATATGTGCAAACAACCAAAATGTAAGAAGAAAATGAAGTTGATGAAGCCAATGTAATTGAATCTATTGTGGGAAGCTCACATCCAAAAAGGGAGTTTCTTCTGACCCTTTGGAAACTTGTCTAGTGAATTCATTAGAATCAAGCATGGAACTAGAATCTGATCTTTCTGATATATGTTCTTTATTTGATTGTGCACAGGTGATGGAAAAAAGCTCAAAATCAAGATTTGAAGAATTGGGCAAATGAATGAAAGCAAGGAAGGTGAAGCTCCCAAGCTAGAATTGAAGCCCTTACCTGAAGTACTGAAATATGCATATCTTGGGGAGAATCAGACATATCCGGTGGTAATTTCTTCATCCCTCACATGCAAACAACAAGTTAAGTTGATAGAAGTGCTTTACAAGGCATAAAAAATGCGATTGGGTGGACTTTAAAAGATATAAAAGACATTAACCCTTTAATTTGCACACATAGAATACATTTAGAGGAAAATGCCAAAACATCTCAACAACCTCAAAGGAGATTAAATCCACACATGAAAGAGGTTATTAGGGCTGAAGTTCTCAAACTACTTGATGTGGGAATTATCTATCCCATTTCTGATAGTAAATGGGTAAGCCTTACACAAGTAGTACCAAAAAAATCTGGCATTACAGTTGTTAAAAATGAAAAGGGGGAATCATTGCCAACTCGTGTCTCATCTAGTTGGAGGATGTGCATTGATTATAGAAAATTAAATGCTGTCACTAGAAAAGACCATTTTCCCTTACCCTTTCTTGACCAAATTCTTGAAAGAGTAGCAGGAAACCCTACTACTGCTTTCTTGATGGATACTCAGGCTACTATCAAATCCCCATTGCACTTGAAGACCAAGAAAAGACCACATTCACGTGCCTCTTTGGCACTTTTGCATTTAGGAGAATGCCTTTTGGACTTTGTAATGCCCCAGCCACTTTTCAAAGATGCATGTTGAGCATTTTCAGTGACATGGTTGAGCATTGTTTAGAAGTTTTCATGGATGATTTAACTGTCTTTGGAAACTCTTTTGATAATTGTCTTGAAAATTTAGAAAAAGTCCTAAAAAGGTGTGTAGAAAAAGGTCTTATTTTGAATTGGGACAAATGTCATTATATGGTCACTTCAGGAATTGTTTTAGGTCATGTGGTGTCTTCTAAAGGAATTGAAGTGGATAAAGCAAAAGTGGAATTAATTTCCCATTTGCCTCCACAAAAAACAGTTAAAGAGGTTCGTTCATTCTTAGGGCATGCTGGATTTTATAGGAGGTTCATAAGAAATTTCAGTGCTATATCTAAACCTCTTTGTAACCTCTTAATAAAAAATACTTCCTTTGAATGGACTCAAGAATGTCAAAATGCCTTTGATACACTAATTGGACTTTTAACAACTGCTCCAATTATGCAATCCCCTGATTGGTCCTTGCCTTTTGAATTGATGTGTGATGCAAGTGACTATGCCGGTGGTGCTGTCTTAGGACAAAGAAAAGAAGGTAAGCCTTATGTAATATACTATGCAAGTAGGACTTTAAATGATGCACAAATGAATTACACAACAACTGAGAAAGAACTACTTGCAGTAGTTTTTGCATTAGACAAATTTCGATCTTATTTAATTGGCTCCCCAACAATTGTTTACACTGACCATACAGCTGTGAGATATTTAATGACTAAACAGGATGCAAAGCCTAGATTGATACGGTGGATCTTATTGCTCCAAGAATTCAACATCACAATAAAGGATAAGAAAGGAGCCGAAAATGTCGTTACTGATCATCTTTCAAGACTAACGACAGAGACATTAATTGAAACTTCACCTATCAATGATTCTTTTCCTGATGAATTTTTATTTTTTGTTGCCACTGTACCTTGGTTTGCTAACATTGTAAATTTTCTTGCAACAGGGAAAATGCCACCTCATTGGACTGCTCAAGACAAAAGAAAATTTTTAACCGAGGTGAAAAATTTTTACTGGGATGACCCATATCTGTTCAAATATTGTCCAGACCAAATAATGAGAAGATGCATACCCGACAATGAGGTAAGTGGTGTCATTAACTTTTGTCATTCTGAAGCATGTGGAGGACATTTTTCATCTAGAAAAACAACTGCTAAAATCTTACAATGTGGATTTTATTGGCCCACCTTATTTAAAGATGCACATGCATTTTGCAAAACGTGGGAAAATTGTCAAAAATTGGGATCTATTTCAAAAAGAAACATGATGCCGTTGAATCCCATTCTTGTCGTTGAAATCTTTGACTGTTGGGGTATTGATTTTATGCGACCCTTTCCACCGTCATTTGGTTTTGTGTACATCCCTGTTGCAGTAGACTATGTTTCAAAATGGGTCGAGGCAATTCCATGTCGAAACAATGATCACAAAACAATTGTCAAATTCTTGAAGGAGAATATCTTAAGTGGATTTGGAATTCCTCGAGCCATTATTAGTGATGGGGGTACACATTTTTGTAACAAACCATTTGAAACTTTAATGAAGAAATATGGAATAACCCATAAAATTTCTACACCTTATCACCCACAAACAAGTGGACAATTTGAATTAGCTAATAGGGAGATAAAACAGATCTTAGAAAAAACGGTTAACCCAAATCGTAAAGATTGGTCTTTAAGACTTAATGATGCACTCTGGGCTTACCGAACTGCTTTCAAAACATCATTGGGAATGTCGCCTTATAGATTAGTTTATGGAAAACCTTGTCACTTGCCAGTGGAAATTGAACATAAAGCTTATTGGGCGATTAAAACATTTAACACAAACTTGAATGATGCTTGCAAGTTACGAAAACTCCAACTGATGACTTGAATCAATCAGAAATGAGGCTTAGGCCTTACGAGATTCTAAATCTACAAGAAAAATGATGTTTTTCTGACAAATTTATGTTGAAAATTTTTGAAACCTTCAACAAAAGTTCTTTTTATATGATTCAGTTGCATTATTTTCCCTGGTAAACCTTTCGGACCCCTCAAAGTTGGACTTGGCCTTTTCATTGTAAAAATGTTTTCCCTCATGGAGCAGTTGGAAATTGAGAACCCAAAGAATGTGTCTGTGTTTAAAGTTAATGGACACGTTAAAACCATTCTTTGAGCATTTTTGTGACCAAAATGGAAGGTCCTGCTTTAGTCGATCCTTTTTAAGGATTGATTTTCCCCCGGGGTTTTTCCCAAAAAGTGGCGGATACGGTACTCCGTGACTATTAAAGTCGTTTTTTCAGTTCCCTAAAAACTATTGCTTGCATCCATTTTCTTTTCTTCTCTCTCATTTTCTTCACATGGATACCATTCTCTCAAAATTGCACAAACATTTTCCCTCTCTTCCTCAAAATTATTTGCTTAAAATTTATAAAGCTCGTGCTGAAAGACTAAGGTTGTTGATGCGTAAAGGTATTCCTGCTGATTTAAGATGAATTAATTGGAAGCCAAGGTTCGATTCTCTTGTGAGTTTTCAGTATCTTGTTTCCCATATACAAGGTTGGAAAAGCTCTTATGCTTTGATGCCAAAAAGCGAAGAGCGAAAAGGTTACAAGTTTGGGTCCAGATGTGGCAAGATGGACTTGTAACCGAGCTTTGCCGCTCCTTGTGAATTTGTCTAACAATCGAGAGGAAAACTACGTTCATCAAGAATACTAAGTAAGGAGTCCTTGTGGATGATATACGAAGTAGACGACTCTTGAGACGCATTCTTGTGAACTTGTGCAGCGTGAAATTTTTAATTTGTGGACACAATTCCGAGATGAGCAGGAACGCTTTAGTCTTGGGAATCTTACTCAAAACGACCCTGTTTGCCAGTTTATAAGAAAACTGGATGGGAAGCATATCCCCAACTCATAGAATGTGTTTAAGCAGTTTCTGGACGTAAAACCAGAGGAAGATGTGAGCCACAGTCACAACTACCTGTACATATGCATGCGTGCCATCATTTTTTAATTTTAATGCCTCATAGCTGTCATTTTTGAATTTTTATCTTTTGTTTGACTTATGGTGTCTCATTTCATCATCTTTTTTTTGAGTTTTTATGCATTATTGTCAACTTTTTTCAACAAACAACCGAGCTACCTATATAGATGTAATCATTAGCATACCTTTTTGCACTCCATAAATACCACATCTCTTGTTCTCTTCTTTACACATAGTTAGAGAGTCACATAGACATGGAGGTAACTTCAAACGTCGAATCAAAGGATATGTGGTCTTCTGTGGATCTCGACAGGTAAATTTAAGAGTTTTCATAGATACGAATTCTCTTGGTAGGCTGACTGGCTGAAAGAAGATTCCATGTGTTATGGGAGGTAGCCTCGGGTTAATGGGTTGTGTGTCAACAGCTGCACATGTAGGGGGTACTCAAGTTTTAGGAGTTATTCCTAAAGCTTTGGCTGTATAAAGTATTGTTGGAAAAACAGTTGGGAAGGAGTTACAGGTCTCCTCTATGCATGAACGCATGGCACATATGCTCATCAATTTAGATGCCTGTATTGCTTTACCAGGTGGCTTTGGCACTCTTGAAGAAATTTTTCAAATTGCCTCTTGGGCCCACCTGAATCTCCATCAAAAACCCATAGGTTTGTTGAATGTTAACAATTTCTTTGATCCTTTAATAAGTTTTGTTGATGCAGCTGTAAAACAAAATTTTATCCCACATTGGGCGAGAAAGATCCTTGTTTCTGCCACTTCTGCTGGTGAGTTACTTGACAAATTACAAGAAGTTGAGTATGAACCTGATCCAGCTAGTACTCAAATAAATTGGGCAGGAGGGCAAAACAAAAAGTGCAAATTGGATCTGAATCTCCGTTTGTAATTTTTTTTGTCTTTTATTTTATTTTATTTTTAGCATGTTATTTTATGAGTCTTTCAGGTCATCTCTCTTGAATAACAGAAGCTTCAGGTAATGTCTCCTATACTTTATCTCTCTACAGTTAAACATGTAGGAACAAATATTTCATTTGGTTGGGGGGAAGGATAGTAGACATAATTTGTCTTGTAAATTTTACTTTTCTTGCAAAACAAAAAAAAAAAAGAAAAGCGAGTTAGTATTAATTCAGAGTCCGGTGTAAGGAGTTCAACCTCCCTTGAGACTCATTTCTGGGTCAGGAATGGCAGAGTAGGAGGACCAAGTTTGAACTCTTGAAACCCATTCTAACCAATTTGTCATTTAATTCTTGCATTTTTGAAGACTTATTTGATATTATTTAGTCTTGATTTTTGAATTTTATAACAAGGAGGTCTTATTCATATCACTTTGAATCATTCAAATCTATGAACTCTCACAACCTTATCATTTAATAAATTGTGTGCTTATATGCTCATTAAGCAAGTATCTATGAATCTTTCTCACACACATACATACCTTGATGTATGATTGTGGGTGGCGAAATGAAATATTGCAATATTTGAGTTCTTTTGTTTTGTTTAGGATAACAACAAAAGGAAGGGGAAAGTTAAAAAAAAATGAAATAAAAAATGAAAA
>SNVD02002621.1:0-16689 GCA_013180625.2 Boswellia sacra
GAGAGTGCAAACTCGATGTACGTGGTTCGGCAAACCTTGCCTACGTCCACGGGCTCCTAGCTCCACGAGCTAAGCTTTCCACTAAGTTATAGAATCTTTACAACTTGCTTGATGAACAACCTCACCAAGACTTTTTCTTCCAACTCTTGATAACACCACACCAAGAGTTCTTCTTGATGAACAACCTCACCAAGGCAACTTCCTTCAACTCGTGATAACACCACACCAAGAGTTCTTCTTGATGAACAACCTCACCAAGGCAACTTCCTTCAACTCTTGATAACACCACACCAAGAGTTCTTCTTGATGAACAACCTCACCAAGGAAAGAGTTCTCTCAAGGATAACTTTTATCCTTTACAAGAAAATCTCACTCTCACCACAATACAAGAACAAAGATAATTTCTACAACAAAAGTACAACTCTCTTCAAAGAGTAGATAAAGACTATGAATGCTCTCTAGACTTGATATTTCTCTTGTTTTTTTGCTTGATCAATGCTTCTTTTTCTCTTGTCTTTCTGAATGCATGCATGGGAGAAGGGCTCCTTTTATAGGCAAATAAGATGAACTTAATCAAGTGAAGACACCAACTCCAAATTTTCTACCCACCATAAAAATTGTAATATTATCTACCATTTTTGTCAATGTTCCGTTTGAAATTTGAAAATCTGTAAAACATAAAAGATTTGCATATTTGAATAAGCTTTCCAACGCATCAATAATCAAGTCATTTTGATATCTGTAACTCAAGATATAGCCAAAACACCATTCAGTGCTCATGTGACTTGATTTTTCTTTCTTGTGTCAGTCCACCAAATTGAATGATAATTCTGTCAGCCTTCCGTTTGAAATTTGAATTTCTTCAAAACATGAAAGATCTGCATATTTGAATAATATTTCCAAAACATTAAGAATCAAAGCATTTGGATATCTCTATCTTAATATATGGCCAAAACACCATTCAGTGCTCATGTGAGTTGAGTTTTCTTCTCTGTGTCAGTCCACCGAATTTCATGTCAATTATGTCAGCCTTCCATTTGAAATTTGAATTTCTTTAAAACATATGAAATGTGCCAATTAAGTTCTCTTTCCAATGCCATAAGAATCAAGTTATTTTGATTTTTCTAGCTCAAGATATGTCCAAAAGAGTATTCGGTGCTCATGTCAGCTGCTTCCATTTGTCTTTCAACTTGCATGATGATTTGGACAACCTTACACTTGAAATTTGAATTTCTTTAAAACATATGAAATGTTATAAATTGAGTAAGCTTTCCAAAGGCTTAAGAATCACATCATTTAGACATCTGTAAAGAAATATATGACCAATTGATTGAATATTGCTCATGTGTCACATTCCTTGAATCAAACCTTGTTCTTAAACTTTGGTGCCTTTAACATGTAGTCTTCTCCTTAGCTTCAACACTTCATTTTAATAAGCCTCTTCTTGATTTTACAATCATTTCAATGATATTACTCTTGCACATAAATAAACATGTTAGTAAATCACAATGAATCAATGTGTATTGTTATCATCAAAATTATCATGTAGCCTTGGGGCTAACAAGAATGACAAAAGTTAATGACACTACTTACCTCATTGTCGGGTATGCATCTTCTCATTATTTGGTCTGGACAATATTTGAACAGATATGGGTCATCCCAATAAAAATTTTTCACCTCGGTTAAAAATTTTCTTTTGTCTTGAGCATTCCAATGAGGTGACATTAATTAAAACTTCACCTATCAATGATTCTTTTCCTGATGAATTTTTATTTTTCGTTGCTACAAATTAATTACACTACTTACCTCATTGTCGGGTATGCATCTTCTCATTATTTGGTCTGGACAATATTTGAACAGATATGGGTCATCCCAGTAAAAATTTTTCACCTCGGTTAAAAATTTTCTTTTGTCTTGAGCATTCCAATGAGGTGGCATTTTCCCTATCGCAAGAAAATTTACAATGTTAGCAAACTAAGGTACAATAGCAACGGAAAAAAAATTCATCAGGAAAAGAATCATTGATAGGTGAAGTTTCAATTAATGTCTCTGTCGTTAGTCTTGAAAGATGATCAGCAATGACATTTTCGGCTCCTTTCTTATCCTTTATTGTGATGTTGAATTCTTGGAGCAATAATATCCACCGTATCAATCTAAGTTTTGCATCCTGTTTAGTAATTAAATATCTCACAACTGCATGGTCAGTGTAAACAATTGTTGGAGAGCCAATTAAATAAGATCAAAATTTGTCCAATGCAAATACTACTGTAAGTAGTTCTTTTTTAGTTGTTGTGTAATTCATTTGTGCATCATTTAAAGTCCTACTTGTATAGTATATCACATAAGGCTTACCTTATTTTCTTTGTCCTAAGACAGCACCAACTGCATAGTTGCTTGCATCACACATCAATTCAAAAGGCAAGGACCAATCAGGAGATTGCATAATTGGAGCAGTTGTTAAAAGCCCAATTAATGTATCAAAGACATTTTGACATTCTTGAGTCCATTCAAAGGAAGTATGTTTTATTAAGAGGTTACAAAGAGGTTTAGATATAGCACTAAAATTTCTTATGAACCTCCTATAAAATCCAGCATGCCCTAAGAATGAACGGACCTCTTTAACTGTTTTTGGTAGAGGCAAATGGGAAATTAATTCCACTTTTGCTTTCTCCACTTCAATTCCTTTAGAAGACACCACATGACCTAAGACAATTCCCTAAGTGACCATATAATGACATTTTTTCCAATTCAAAATAAGACCTTTTTCTACACACCCTTTTAGAACTTTTTCTAAGTTTCCAAGACAATTATCAAAAGAGTTTCCAAAGACAGTTAAATCATCCATGAAAACTTCTAAACAATGCTCGACCATGTCACTAAAAATGCTTAGCATGCATCTTTGAAAAGTAGCTGGAGCATTACAAAGTCCAAAAGGTATTCTCCTAAATGCAAAAGTGCCAAAGGGGCACGTGAATGTGGTCTTTTCTTGGTTTTCAAGTGCAATGGAAATTTGATAGTAGCCTGAGTATCCATCAAGAAAGCAGTAGTAGGGGTTTCCTGCTACTCTTTCAAGAATTTGGTCAAGGAAAGATAAGAAAAAATGGTCTTTTCTAGTGATAACATTTAATTTTCTATAATCAATGCACATCCTCCAACTAGATGAGACACGAGTTGGCAATAATTCACCCTTTTCATTTTAAACTACTGTAATGCCAGATTTCTTAGGTACTACTTGTGTAGGGCTTACCCACTTACTATCAGAAATAGGATAGATAATTCACACATCAAGTAGTTTGAGAACTTCAGCCCTAATGACCTCTTTCATGTGTGGATTTAATCTCCTTTGAGGTTGTTGAGATGTTTTGGCATTTTCCTCTAAATGTATTCTATGTGTGCAAATTAAAGGGTTAATGCCTTTTTATCTTTTAAAGTCCACCCAATTGCATTTTTATGCCTTTTAAGCACTTCTATCAACTTACCTTGTTGCTCGCATGTGAGGGATGAAGAAATTACCATCAGATATGTCTAATTCTCCCCAAGATATGCATATTTCAGTCCTTTAGGTAAGGACTTCAATTCTAACTTGGGAGCTTCCTCTTCCTTACTTTCATTCATTTGCCCTAATTCTTCAAATCTTGATTTTGAGCCTTTTTCCATCACTTGTGCACAATCCAATAAAGAACATATATCAGAAAGATCAGACTCTAGTTCCATACTTGATTCTAATGAATTCACTAGACAAGTTTCCAAAGGGTCAGAAGAACTCTCTTTTTGGATGTGATCTTCCACAATAGATTCAATTACATTGGCCTCGTCAATTTAATCTTCTTCTTCATTCGGTTGTTTGCACATATTAAAAATATTAAGTTCCAATGTCATGTTCCCAAATGATAGCTTCATGACTCCATTCCTACAATTAATCAAGGCATTAGAGGTAGCTAGAAATGGACGCCTTAAAATAACAGGAATTGAATTGCTTACTTCTACTGGTTGTGTGTCCAAGACGATAAAATCTACTGGGTAAATGAATTTATTGACTTGAACTAATACATCTTCTACTACTCCTCTTGGTACTTTAATTAATCTATCAGCAAGCAAAAGAGTCACAGAAGTCGGTTTTAACTCACCTAGATTGAGTTTTTGAAAAACCGAATATGGAAGCAAATTCACACTAGCACCAAGATCAAGTAAAGCTTGTTCAATTTTATGGTCTCTAATAACACATGAAATTGTAGGACAACCTGGATCCTTATATTTCACTGTATTATTGTTTTGAAGAATAGCACTTACTTGCTCGGCTAGAAAGGCCTTCTTTTTCACATTCAATTTCCTTTTCACAGTGCATAAGTCTTTCAAAAATTTTGCATGAGAAGGTACCTATTTGATCACATCAATCAAAGGAATGTTGACCTTTACCTGTTTGAAAATTTCAAAGATTTCAGAATTGTGAGTTGGCTTCTTTTGTGTGGCTAATGCTTGAGAAAATGGAGGCACATATGAGGATTTGGTTTCTTCTTCGCTAGGTGTTGGTTTGGCAACCTTTTCCTGCCCTTTAGAGATCGATTCTTCTTCTTTCTCACAAGGGTTAGGAATGTGTTTTTCAAAAACCTTACCATTGCGAAGGGTCATGACTGATTTGGCTTGGTCGACATAATGGTTACTTGAACTCCCTGCATTTGAGTTAGATTGATCTTTGGGGTTTTGCAATGTTTGAGAAGGAAATTTACCTTTCTCTTGGATGCTAAATGTGGATGCAAATTTTGCAAGAGTTTCTGACAAATTTACTAATGTTTCAGCAGTTTGACTATTGAAAGCCTCTTGCTTTGTAATGAATGAATGAAATGTTTCTTCAAAGTCATTCCTAGGAGGAGGAGCATATGCATGATCATGAGAATTTTGAAAATTTTGTCGTGTTTGAAAAGGGACTTGTGAAGATTGTGCATGATTATCATTTTTCCAACTAAGATTTAGATGATTTCTCCAACCAGGATTGTAGGTTTGTGAATATGGATTGTGATTTGGCCTTTTGAAAGTGTTAAAGGCATTGGCTTGCTCATGGAGACATTCCCTAAAGGTAGGCAAAGTTGGGCAATCATCAGTAGAATGGTCATTGTCATCACAAATGTTACAGACATTTTCTTGAATAGAATTTAATTGACCACTCTTTTTCATTTCGAAGGCCTCGATTTTTCTAGCTAGAGATGCATATTTGGCTTGAAGGTCATGGTCTTCCCTAAGGTTATAAATACCTCTATTGGATGTCGAGGTTGAGGTCTTGCTTGGTACCTCATAGGTGCCAGCAGTGTCCAAATTTTGTGCCTTTTCTGTCAAGGAATCTAAGAAGTCAAGTGCTTCCTCAGGGTCTTTTTCTTTAAATTCTCCATTACACATTAATTCTACTAGCTGCCTATCTTGAGGTGTTAACCCTTCATAAAAGTGTGCAACTAATCTCCAAGTTTCAAAACGATGATAAGGACAGGTATTAAGTAGTTTCTTATACCTATCCCAACATTGGTAAAGGGTTTCCCCTTGTTTTTGAGAGAAATCAGAAATTTGTCTTTTAAGAGAATTTGTTCTATGGGTAGGAAAATTTTTTTTTTCAAAAATTGTTGTTTCATCTCATCCCATGAACTGATGGAATTCGACTTGAAATTTTGTAGCCATGTTCTAGCTTTATCTTTTAAAGAAAAAGGAAAAAGCTTTAATCTAATGGTGTTTATGCTACAATTTGGGTCAGTGTATGAGCTATATACCTCTTCAAAGAGTTTTAGGTGCGAATATGGGTTCTACATGTCAAGGCCATGAAAAGTGGGTAGAAATCGAACAAAACTTGGTTTGAAATTGAAATGGATTGAATCTGGAGGAGAAACTACACAAGATGGTGCAATAGTCCTTACCGGATTCATGTAGTCTCTGAGGGTTCTTCGTTGGTTTTGATCATTTTGTTGCGAACGGTTGTCCCCTTCATCCGTGAATATTTCCACATGATTGTCGGCCATGTTTTCTAAGGAAGATGATTTTTTTCTAACAAGTCTACCACTAGATGTTCGTGACCAAATTTTCATGCAAGGAAGAGAGACGGAAAGAGAAGAAAAGATGAACACACAAGAAATTAAGATCTAAGATGAAAAAAAGAAAACACTTACAATTTTGCACGCCAATTTTTACCTTCCCCAACAACGGCGCCAAAAACTTGACACATCCGAAAAAGGATTATCTCCCAAGTATAGGAGTGTCGAAGTAATAAAACCCGGTGAGACTGAGGTCGATCCACGAGGAAGGAGATTTTAGCGCTACAAACTATAAGTAAGCAAATATGATGTGGTTGATTCCAAGGGATGGCAAGATAATATCAACAAGTATGAGTAAAAAACAAATTCTTAAACAATAAATAAGAATAACACAAGATAAATTCACACAATAATAATGAGAGCTAAGGTTAGGGGATCCGCCCTTGATATTTCGAATAAAGATAAACAACCTATTTTAGTTATATGAATTATATTTGTTTCATTACCAATATTTAAACCACTACTTGTAAATAGGTTCAAGCATCCAATGTGTAAATCTCCATATGTCTACAACAAATCAAGGTTCCTAACTAGATTCGTGTCGGTAAGGAAAAACCATAGGACATCTAGAAAGAATCCAAGCATTTGACGTGCCAAGGATTGTCTACAATGGATCAAGACCTCCACTTTACGAGTGGTGTCAAGATTGATTAAGAAAATAAATATAAACCATATAAAATAAAAAGCACAAGATTACGATTATTAAGCACATACCAAGGGTTAGAGAATCCTTATTCTCATATCAAGGGTTTCACCCTTTCACCTTAGCAAGAGAGAAATTAGCAAGACATTATAAGAGAAAGAGCACAAAATGCAAGAAAAAGAAAATTCATTAATAACATTAAAACAAGAGAGAAACACAATACAAGTGATAGGTGTCTATTCATGTATTACTTTCATATCAATTTGTCCATATTTCTTTGCTATATTCCTTGGTATTTTTATGTTTTTATGTGGTTTTGATGTTTGTAGGAGTTTTGGAGCAACTTGCACAAAAATGGGGTAAAACCCTTCATTTTCACCTCTGCTAGTCAGTGATCTTCTCGGATTTAATTGTATTGATATACAATGAACCCGACGACATGTTATATACCGTTGGAAAGTTCTCGAAGTCTATTTTCTGGAGAAATTTACGGTTTATAAATCCATTCAGTGTACCAAAAGTTGTAATCAAAACAGTGTGAGATGTATAGAAATATAATTCCACAAGCCACTGTAGCATGTATAATACGGGGCACTGTAGCAAGTCTCTGTAGCAGGGTATTTAAACACATTTTAGGTTTTATTTTCATAACTTGAAGAGGGGAGAACGTGGAGGAGGCTGCATCTTTGGCTTTCTCTCATCTCTTAGAGTTCTTGAAGGAGATTGAAGGCTTGGAAAGAGGAAGAACTACAAATCCTAAGAGATTTCATCAGATTTGCTAAGTTTTTCATTTCCCTTTCATTTTCTGGAATTGCTATGTATTGTATTGTATTTGTATTGTATCTGAATATGTGTAACTAAATCTGAATTGGTTGAGGGTGATTTCAAAGCCTTTGATATGGTGTTTGTGAGTTGATTGTGCAAGAAATTATTATCCAATTCTCTAATTGAAGTTGCTTGTATTTTCCCATGTTTAATGCTTATGATTACTTGTGATTGTATTTGGGTGGCCAACTGAATATAATCTGGATATTGTCTATTGCTAGATTAGAAATCTTGATCCGTAATTGTCTTGAATTTCTAATCATTAGTAGCAAAATTGTGATCAGAGATTGCAATTGGAGAATATAACCTAAGTTAAATAATCCGAGCTTGTGTGTTTATTGCTGAGATCAACCTATCTTTCTTTTCGTAATGCATCCATTGAATTAAATTTAGAGCTGTCTCTTATACACATCTAGATGTGTATAAGAGACAGGATAGAGATTAAATAAAGAGCTTGTTTTATTTAACAACAAAGTAAGGAAAGATTGGGGATAACATAGCTTGTTGTTATCTACGGTTGATAATTTCAATGGTGTAATTGGATGACAATTCTACAATTAATTCGCAAATCCATATCTTGTGGTTGAGAAGGATCCCTTAACCAGGTTTCTCTCATTGATTTTTCACTCAAATTAACTTTCTGTTTTGTTATTCTTCATTTGCATTCTTAGTTCATTTAGTTAATCATTCAACAAAACCCCCCTTATTTAATTTATTGTTACTGGAAATAACAAATTCAATTAGAATCAATCCTCGTGGGAACGATATCTTACTTATCACTTTATTACTTGTGCGACTAGTATACTTGCTAGTTTCAAACACATCAAGTTTTTGGCGCCGTTGCCGGGGATTGATTTTCTAATCGATTTGTTATTTTGTTTTCATTGTCGATTCATATTTTTGTTTGTTTTTCTTTTTTTGATTGTTTGTGTTTAGACGACATGGCAGTAAACTTCTATCAATTCAGTAGTCGATTTGAGCCACAACTACATTGGGGAGTAAATGAGGTAAGCACTCCGAACATTGAACAACAACTTTCTGAGCAAACCTCTCTTGTGAAAAACATGGCTGTAGGACATATGCAGAAATCTTATGCATGTGGGGTATATTCTACCATGGAGCATCCAATGGACATGTATCCAACTTTACAAGAAAAAGATATGGAACAAGCCAATGCCATGGGTGGATTTCCAGGACAATCAAGGAAATGGTATGATCCCTTCTCTAATACTTACAATGCCGGATGGATAGATCATCCCAATTTTAGTTACTGGAATCATCAACCAATCGCCCCAAATGCCATACCAAATCGGTCACAAGGTTTTAATCAACTTAGAGTGCAACAACCATTTCAAATGCAACCACCACCAATGCCACAACCAGCACCACAACCAGCTCTAGAAAACTCAGGTATATCACTCCAGGATATTGTTAATGCACTTGCCACTAACACAATGCAATTCCAGCAAGAAACTGGGGCAAGTATCCAAAACCTAGCAAATCAAATGGGACAATTGGCTACTAGCATGAGCAAATTCGAGGGCCAAGGCTCAGAAGAATTATCTTGTCAAACGGTGATCAATCCAATAGAGAATTCTTGTGCGATAACTTTGCAAAATGAAGAGCAATTAAATGTCCTCCCAAAGAAATCACAAACTGATGGAGGAGATGACACCACTTCCACCATGAACAAAACACTGACTTCTCAGGTAAATCTTATAACTCCCATTCCTTCATATGTTTCTCCTCCACTTTTTCCTAGTAGATTTGCAAAATCGAAGGAGGAACAAGAACAAGAAATCCTGGAAACTTCTTACAAAATCGAGGTAAATATACCACTTCTGGATGCTATCGAGCAAGTACCTCATTATACAAAATGTCTCAAGGAGTTATGCACCAGCAAAAGAAAGTAAAAAAGAAATGAGAAAGTAAGTGTTGGGGAAGATGTTTCAAGCTGTTTGAAAAGACAAATTCCCTCCAAATATGCAAAGATTCAGGTAACGTTCGCCATGCCATGCACCATGGTGAAAAAAAAACCAAGTTTAAAGAGTTAAATGTTAGATTTAGAACACTTTTAACATCATGCTATTCTATTTATGGCTTCTTTAAATTCCTTGGACCTTTTGCGAAATTGGTATTACCATTCAAGTTTTGCTGATCGTTTTAATGCATATACAAAAGAGTTTGAAGGATGTGCTTGTGTAGTGAATCAATTTGGTTTTTCCAGCAAACTTCTATGTCCTTGAAATAGAAGATGAGACATCTCCTAATCCAACTCCGATTCTTTTAGGGAGACCATTCTCGAAAACTGTTAGAACCAAGATTGATGTTCATGATGGCACTCTCATCATAGAGTTTGATGGCAAAGTGATATGTTTCAATATTTTTGAGGCAATGAGGTACTCTAGTGACTTACATTCTGTTTTTGCAGTTGACGTTGTTGATTCTCTGCCACAACAATGTTTTTGAGTTAACTCGCAAAGAATGGATTGGATATAGGTATTAAATGAGCACATAGGACAAACAGAAAATTCTAAAGGATCAAAATTTTGATACAAGTGTCCAAAGAAATTGAGGAAGTTGTGGCAAGCTTAGATGAGACCATAGCAATAACCACAAATAGATATGATGTTTCGTACATTCAATTTACTTTATCTAATGAGAAACTTCTTCCTTCTGTGACGAAAGCCAATACCTTGAAGCTTAAGTCACTTCCAGATCATTTGAATCATGGATTCTTGGGTGAGAATGATACTTTGCCAGTTACAATGGAAATGGGCTTTGCACGAATACAAGAAAAGAAACTCGTCTGAATACTTACAGCTCACAAAATAGCTATTGGGTGGACGATTGCTAACATCCAAGGCCCAGCCGTATGCATGCACCAATTCTTGTTGGAAAAAGGATCCAAGCTCACTAGAGAAGCACAGCAGAGATTTTGACCCTCCCATGATGGAACCTCATACGGGCTGAGGACGTTAAACCAAGCGCTTATTGGGGAGGTAACCCAATGGTTTTTGAAAAATAAATAAAAGAAAGAACAGAAAAATAAATAAGGTAATAATGATCAATTTTTGTGTCTCGAGGGATTTCCCCTTCGTATGGCCTTCAAATTGATCAGGTTTATCTCTCGTTGCCATACTGTACTTATTCGTTTTTTTTTACATTGTTTTTTTTTACTTTTATTTGCTATTGTGTTGTTATCTCTTTTATGTGTCTTTAGTTTTTTTTTTTTGCTCTTTTCTTTTCGTTTCTTTTGTTTAATTTGATTATTTTGTACTTTGTGCTTATTTGTGCAACAACTTGAGGAAACACCGAAACAAGAATTGAAGCCATTACTTGAAGGTTTGAAGCGTGCATATCTTGGAGAAGAAGAAATTCAATCGCATTATCGGTAATATCTCTCTTTTTTTCCTCTTCAATGGATGCTGATATCTTTCTGTCGAACCTGGCTTCGTAAATATTTCCCTTCACTTTCCTCAAAATGCTGTGTTAAAATTTAAAAGTAACCAATGCTAGACTTTGGGCATTGATGCTCCTAAATGTGTCTGCGGATATCCGGTGGCTTATTGAAGCCAAGGTGAGATTGTCAGGTGAGCCTGACATTAATCTCGCAAAATATATGCCTGGTCTAGGAAAAAGATACTACGCCAAGAGGCGAAGAGCGAAGAGGTTACAAGTATGTTATAAATGTGCTAGATGGAATTGTAACCAGACTTGTCGTTCATTAGGTTTTGTGTCCAGAAATAGAGAGGATAAATTGTCATTTATTAAGAATGGTCTGTGTAATGAGTCGCTGGATAATGTTTTGTTAACTCTCGAGTCACATTCTTGTGGACTTGTTCAGCGTGAATTACTTAATCTATGGACAACTTTTACCATTTCCGTGATGAATTACATGTTATAGTCTAAGGAATCTGACTAAAACGACCCCTATTGCCAATTTATAAAAACTGGAGGGAAGTAAATCCCCGACTCATAGAAGGCGTTTCAGCCGTTACTAGGACAAAACAGAGGAAGATGTGAGCCCAATCACAACTACTTGTATATTTGAATGTGTGTTGTTGTTGTCGAATTTTATTTCTTTCTTGTTTCGTTTAATCTGATTATCAATGTTGTTTTTGTGTTGTTGTTGTTTGTTGATTTTGTTTGTTTTAATTTCAAGTTTTCCTTTTGACAAACCAGATGACTACCCCATGATATAAGCACACGTGGAAGACAAGTGTGGAGGTTTTGTCAACCTCCCCCGAAAGTATATCTTTACTTTTCATGCTTCACGTGGGATAACAAGTTGGCGGTTTTTGTCAAAACTCCTCGCCCGAAAGTGTATGTCCAGTTTCCTGCTTCATGTGGGAGACAAGTGTGTAGTGTTTTAGTCAAACCCCGCCGAAAGTATATCTTCCATATTTTCATGTTTCACGTGGGAGACAATGTGTTAGGTTTTGTCAAACTTCGCCGAAAGCATATCTAATTTTTTCAAATCTTGGGGCGATAAATCTGCATCGAGCAACCCCCACCGAAATTATGTCCCATTGTGTCAAATTTGAGAGTTTTAAGTGTGTATATATCCATTCTGCATATTTTCAAATGTCATTTTATAATCTGTCTTGCACTTGAATCGCATAATACCTAATGTGCATCAGTGTCCTACACTAAGTTTAGAGCACTTTTAGAAATGGAGAAAACACCAATTCGGCGATTCCAATATATATGCGTATTTTGTGGATCGCAATTTGGTAAAGATGGAGAGTTTACAACAGCAGCTCTTGATCTTGGTAGGACATTAGCTGCGAGGGGTATTCAGTTGATTTATGGAGGGGGTAGTCTTGGGTTAATGGGGTGTGTGTCGACAGCTGCATCCTTGGGAGGAAGTAAAGTTCTCGGCATTATCCGTAAACCATTAACTGTACGAGATATCGTAGGCAACACAATCGGGGAAGAGTTACAAGTCTCTAGCATGCATGAGCGTATTGCACATATGGTCATTAAAATCTGATGCATTTATAGCTTTGCTCGATGTTATGGTACATTGGAAGGAGATATTGTTCAAATCACCTCTTGGCACAGCTAAACATCCCTCAGAAATCCATTGGTTTGTTAAATGTTAATAATTTTTTTGATGGTTTGTTGTCTTTTCTTGATCAAGCAGTAGAAAAAAACTTCATCTCACAGTCGGTGAGGCAAATCCTGGTTACAGTTTCAACTGCAGGGGAGTTAATTGACAAATTACAAGCATTCATCTATTTGCCTGATCCAATAATAGCTCGGATAGATTGGTTTGCGGAAGGCAATAAAAGGCGTAAACTGGATTTAATGCTAAGTCTGTAATCTTTATCTACTGGTTTGCTTCACTTTTGTTTGCTCTCTTTTTATTGTGTTTATTTGAGATTTTTTATGTTATTTCTTTTGAGCTTTTTCAGGTTATTTCTTTCCTCCCAGGCAATATTTTCTAATCATGGCTTTTAGAGTGGTGGCTTAAAAAGTTCAATTCCTCTTGAAACGCATTCTGGATCTCTTCAATCCATAATGGCTGAATAAGGAGGCTAACTTCTAAGCTTTTTAGATCCATTCTAACTGACTTGTTTTTTTTTGCTTGCTGGTTGGACTTTATTATTTTATGAGTAAGTTTAGTTTTGTGTAATTTAGAGCTGTTATGGATGTATTTTGTCTTTATCATTTTCGTTCTAAAAAAAACATTATGAGAAACCTGAGAATGGCAGAATATTGGGGTTTCCTTAACTCTTGAAACGCATTCTCATCGAAATAAATCTGTAGTTTGTTTATTTCATCTTGTTTGAAGCGCCTTGTTTCTTGTTTTGTTCTTTTAATAATAAATGTAATAATAGGCTGGAACCTTAAGTCTTGCGGGCTAACTGGCCTAAGGATTGTTGGAAATATACAATCTTGACTCGAGGTGTAAACAACGCCAGTACCACATCTTTTCTTGCATTTTATGGGTCGAGATAAGATAATGATTGAATTAAGAATAACTCTTGGAAAATGATAAATGATGCATGGATCTGTGTGCTTGAAATGTTTATTGGTTTTCGCTTTGCTTTTTGATTCCTTGCGCAACATTGAGCACTGAGCTATTATCACTGAGTTATTTGTTCACTTAGAGAAAGTTTATGTAATTTAAATGTTTTTTCAGATTTCAATGAATCTAGAACTTGTTTGATGGTCACTCGAGGCGAAATCCTAGACTGTGCAACATTGGGGAAATGATTTAGGCCATCTTTGGACCGTTTGAGCCTTAATAGCCAACCTTGACAGAAATTGATCCCTAGTTTACCCCTTTGAGCCTCCGTAAGCCTTTTTCTTTGTTAACTCACTAAAAGATTTCCTAACCTCAAATGAATTTGTTCCAAACAGTTTATTCACTTACCTATGAAAGCATGAGTAGCTCATTCGCAATTAAATTCTGAGATATGTTCTGTTTTGGGAAGTTAGAGGAGGTTGGGATGTGTCATGAGCAATGCAATGAGTTCTATTGTGTTAAAAAAAAAAAGAGAAAAACAGAAAAAAAAAAACCAATCTGTACTTATCGTCCACGTACTTACACATTGAGGACAATGTGTTGTTTTAAGTGTGGGGGAGGGGAAGTGTAATAAAAAAAAAAGAAGAAAAAAAAGAAAAAAAGAAAAAAAAAGAAGAAGAATAAGAGATCTATACCCTTAAGTGTTCTTAAAAAGAATGAAACAACAAAGTGCGGGAGTGTAGTTTTCTTTTATTTTCTGCAAAAAAAAAAAAAAAGATTGAGTGTTATAAATAAGTTTGGGGGAGTAACCTGATGAATTGAAATAAAGTTGTGTTATAGGGTTGAGCTCTACATAGTCTTGAATGATTTATGTGTTTGTGGGTGATTTGAGCCAAATTATTATCCTTTATCATACCTTCACCCAAGCCAAACGTGTACAGCTTAATAAAGCCCTACTTGATCCTTAGTGTTGTGCTTGTTCTACATTAGTGTAGAGTGAACTTTGAAAAGCAAAGCCTTATTGAGTTTATTTATACACACATCTTCACTATAAAATATGATTCATTTTTATGCATAAACTCATCCGGGTTACAAGTGATTAGGTGAGAATGGCTCTACATCCACACACTTGAGGAATTGAAGTGGAGCGAAACTAATTTTTGAGATGAAATTCTTGATCAAGTGCATAATTTTGAAGTTTTCCTTAGGTTATAATTAAGCACAATCTTTGAGACCTATTTGCAAGTTGAAGCATTTGCATGTTTTAATTCTTTTTTTTATTGTTTCTTTTTCTTTGATTCTATTTAGATTTAGTTTTGTTTTCATATCGTTTTAGTTGTTGGAGGACTAGAAAAGTCTAAGTGTAGGAAATTGATAGGCGTCTATTTATGTATTACTTTTATATCAATTCGTCCATGTTCTTTGCTATATTCCTTGGTATTTTTATGTTTTTGTGTGGTTTTGATGTTTGTAGGAGTTTTGGAGCAACTTGCACAAAAATGGAGTAAAGCCCTTCATTTTCACCTCTGCTAATCAGCCAATTTCTCGGAGTTGATTGTATCGATATACAATTAACCGGATAACATGCTATATACCATTGAAAAGCTCTCGAATCTATTTTCTGAAGAAATTTACGGTTCACGAATTTACGTAGTGTACCAAAAGTTATGATAAAAATGGTATGAGAAGTGTATATTTGTAATTCCACATATCACTGTAGCATGTTATTAAATACGGGGCACTGTAGCAGTTACTGTAGCAGAGTATATAAACAAATTTTAGAGTTTTATTTTGATAACTGGAAGAGGGGAGAACGTGGAGGAGGCTGCATTCTTTGGATTTCTCCTCATCTCTTAGAGTTCTTGAAGGGATTGAAGGCTTGGAAAGAGGAAGAACTACAAATCCTAAGAGATTTCATCAAATTTGCTAAGTTTTTCATTTCTCTTTCATTTCCTGGAATTGCTATGTATTGTATTGTATTTGTATTGTATCTGAATATGTGTAACTAAATCTGAATTGGTTGAGGATGATTTCAAAGCCCTTGATATGGTGTTTGTGAGTTGATTGTGCAAAAAATTATTATCCAATTCTCTAATTGAAGTTGCTTGTATTTTCCTATGTTTAATGCTTATGATTACTTGCTGATTGTATTTGGGTGGCCAACTGAATATAATCTGGATATTGTCTATTGCTAGACTAGAAATCTTGATCCGTAATTGTCTTGAATTTTTAATCATTAGTAGCAAAATTGTGATCAGAGATTGCAATTGGAGAATATAACCTAAGTTAAATAATCCGAGCTTTTGTGTTTATTGCTTAGATCAACCTGTCTTTCTTTTCGTAATGCATCCATTTAATTAAATTTAGAGAGCTTGTTCTAGGTTGTTTAATGGATAGAGATTAAATAAAAAGCCTGTTTTATTTAACAACAAAGTAAGGAAAGATTGGGATAACAGAGCTTATTGTTATCTACGGTTGATAATTTCAATGGTGTAATTGGATGACAATTTTACAATTAATTCGCAAATCCATATCTTGTGGTGGAGAATGATTTCTTAACCAGATTTCTATCATTGATTAATTCTCATTTCAATTAAGTTTGTATTGTGTTATTCATTAATTACCGTCGTATTCAGTTTTTCATCTAGTTAATCAATCAAGAAAACCCCCTATTTAGTTAATTGTTACCGGAAATAACAAATTCAATTAGAATCAATCCTCGTGGACGATATCTTACTTATCACTTTATTACTTGTGCGACTAGTATACTTGCTTGTTTCGAACGCATCAACAAGATCCCAACAAAGGCCAAGATGCCCTAATGTGTCACAAGGCACCTCTATTTGTAGATACATTCAGGGGTAAACTTGTCAAATTACAAAGGAATAATTGTCAAATATTAGATGCACCAACTTTGACAATTGGGGTAATTAGGTGAACCGACTTTGACCACCAATTTTGACCTTGAATTGTTGTGAATTTTAATCACATATCTGCATGAAAGTCGTATATATTTCTCTCAGCTTTCTAGAACATCTTGATTTATACAATTTGGATACGTATTCTGAGAGATATGGCCAAAATATTGAGGTATGGTCAGGCTGGGCCGAATCTACAGATGGGTTCACTTCAAGCCTATTTTTGGTCCACTAAAAGCCCGAATTTGATGATCC
>SNVD02002622.1:0-16504 GCA_013180625.2 Boswellia sacra
GATGGTGAGATAAAATTTTTTTCTACAGCTTGATCAAGAAAATACAACAAACCATCACAAAAATTATTGACATTTAACAAACCAATGGGTTTTTTATGAATGTTTAGCTGTGCCCAAGAGGTGATTTGAAATATCTCCTCTAATGTGCCATAACCACCGGGTAAAGCTATAAATGCATCGGACTTAACAATCATATGTGCAATACGCTCATGCATTCTAGAGACCTGTAACTCTTCCCCGATTGTGTTGCCTACGATATCTCGTACAGCTAATGGTTTAGGGATAATGCCGAGAACTTTGCTCCCTCCCAGGAATGCAGCTGTCGACACACACCTCATTAACCCAAGACTACCCCCTCCATAAATCAAATGAATACCCCTCGCAGCTAATGTCCTACCAAGATCAAGAGCTGCTGTTGTAAACTCCCCATCTTTACCAAATTGCGATCCACAAAATACGCATATATTTTGGAATCGCCGAATTGGTGCTTTCTCCATTTCTAAAAGTGCTCTAAACTTGTGTAAGACAATGATGTACGTTAGGTATTATGCGATTCAAGTGCAAGACAGGTTATAAGATGACATTTCAAAATATGCAGCATGGATATATACACACGTAAAACTCTCAAATTTGACACATGGGGACATAATTTCGGTGGGAGTTGCTCGATGCAGATTTATCGCCCAAAGAATTGAAAAAATGAGATATGCTTTCGGCGAGGTTTGACAAAACCTACACACTTGTCTCCCACGTGAAGCATGGAAAATGGAGATACACTTTCGGCGGGGGTTGACAAAACCGCCACACTTGTCTCCCACGTGAAGCATGAAAAGCAGAGATATACTTTCGGCGGAGGTTGACAAAACCTCCACACTTGTCTCCCACGTGTGCATATGTCATGGGGTAGTCATATGGTTTGTCAAAAAGAAAACTTGAAATTAAAACAAACAAAATCAACAAACAACAACAACACAAAAAACAACATTGATAATCAGATCAAATGAAACAAGAAAGAAATAAAATCCGACAACAACTACACACATTCAAATATACAAATAGTTGTGATTGTGGCTCACATCTTCCTCTGGTTTTACGTCCAGTAACGGCTGAAACGCCTTCTATGAGTCAGGGATTTGCTTCCATCCAGTTTTCTTATAAATTGGCAAACAGGGTCGTTTTTAGTCAGATTCCCTAGACTATAACACTGCAATTCATCACGAAAATTGTGTCCATAGATTAAGCAATTCACGCTGAACAAGTCCACAAGAATGTGACTCGAGAGTTAACAAAACATTATCCAGCGACTCATTACTCAAACCATTCTTAATAAATGAAAGTTTATCTTCTCTATTCATGGACACAAAACCTAATGAACGACAAGTCTGGTTACAATTCCATCTAGCACATTTATAACATACTTGTAACCTCTTCGCTCTTCGCCTCTTGGCGTAGTAGTTCTTTCCTAAACCAGGCATGTATTTTGCGAGATTAATGTCAGGCTCACCTGCCAATCTCACCTTGGCTTCAATAAGCCATCGGATATCCACAGGCACATTTAGGAGCATCAATGCCCAAAGTCTAGTCATCCGTACTTTATAAATTTTAAACACAGCATTTTGAGGAAGTAAAGGGAAATATTTACGAAGGTTCGATAGAAAGATATCAGCATCCATTGAAGAGGAGAAAAGAAGAGATATTCCCGATAATGCGATCGAGTTTGTTTTTCTCCAAGATATGCACGTTTCAAACCTTTGGCGAATGACTTCAAGACTTCCGTTTTGGATGTTTCCCACAAAGGCTCTGCACGAATACTCAAAGGCACAGAGTATCAAATTAAACAAAACAAAGGAAAAGAAAAGAGCAGAAACGAAACTAAAGACACATAAAAGAGATAACAACACAATAACAAACAAAAGTAAAAAAAAAGTAAAAAAAAATATAAAAACAAATGAGACAGATGGCAAAGAGAGATAAAACCTGATCATTTGATGGCCTATGAAAGGAATCTCCTCGAGACACAAAAATCGATCATTATTACCTCATTTTTTTTTCTTTTTTTTTCAAAAACATTGGGTTGCCTCTCAATAAGCGCTTGGTTTAACGTCCTCAGCCTGACGTTGGTTCCATCTGGGAGGATCCAATTTCTGTTGTGCTTCTCTAGTGGGCTTGGATCCTTCTTCCAACAAGAATTTGTGCATGCATATGGCTGGGCCTTGGATGTTAGCAATCGTCCACCCAATAGCTGTTTTGTGGTCTGTACGTATTCGGACGAGTTTCTCTTCTTGTATTCGTGCAAGGCCCATTTCTATTATAATTGGCAAAGGATCATTCTCACTCAATAATCCATGGCTAAAATAATCTGGAAGAAGCTTAAGCTCCAAGGTAGGGGCTGTCATCACAGAAGTAAGAATTTTTCACATTAGATAAAGGAAATTGAATGCACGAAACATCATACCTATTTGTGGTTATAGATATGGTCTCATCTAAGCTTGCCACAGCTTCCTCCATTTCTTTGGACACTTGTATCAAAATTTCTGACTGCTTAGAGATTTCTGTCCCTATGTGCTCATTAATAGCTATATCCAATCCATTCTTGCGAGTTAACTCAAAACATTGTTGTGGCAAAGAATCAACAACGTCAACTGCAAAAACAGAATGTAAGTCACTAGAGTACCTTATTGCCTCAAAAATATTGAAACATGTCACCTTGCCATCAAACTCTATGATGAGAGTGCCATCATGAACATCAATCTTTGTTCTAACAGTTTTCGAGAATGGTCTCCGTAACAGAATCGAAGTTGGATTAGGAGATGTCCCATCCTCTATTTCAAGGACAAAGAAGTTTGCTGGGAAAACCAATTGATTCACCTGCACAAGCACATCTTCCACAACTCTTTTGGTATATGCATTAAAACGATCAGCAATTTGAATGGTAATACCAATTTCCGCAAAAGGTCCAAGATTTAAAGAAGCATAAATAGAATATGGCATGATGTTAATAGATGCTTCTAAATCTAACATAACTCTTTCACTTGGTTTTACCAATGGTGCATGGCATGGTGAACGTACCTGGATCTTTGCACTTTGGAGGAATTTTCCTTTGCAATACAGCTGAAACATCTTCCCCCATACTTACTTTCTCATTTCTTTTTAACTTTCTTTGCTGGTGCATAACTCCTTGAGACATATTGTATAATGAGGTACTTGCTCGATAGCATCCAAAATTGGTATATTTACCTCGATTTTGTGAGAAGTTTCCAGGATTTCTTGTTCTTGTTCCTCCTTCGATTTTGCAAATCTACTAGGAAAAAGTGGAGGAGAAACATATGAAGGAATGGGAATTATAGGATTTACCTGAGAATTCAGTGTTTTGTTCATGGTGGAAGTGGTGTCATCTCCTTCATCAGTTTGTGATTTCTTTGGCAGGAATCTAATTGCTCTCCATTTTGCAAAGTTATCGCACAAGAATTCTCTCTTGGATTGATCACCATTTGACAAGATAATTCTTCTGAGCCTTGGCCCTCGAATTTGCTCATGCTAGTAGCCAATTGTCCTATTTGATTTGCCAGGTTTTGGATACTTGCCCCAGTTTCCTGCTGGAATTGCATTGTGTTAGTGGCAAGTGCATTAACAATATCTTCGAGAGACATACCTGAGTTTTGCAAAGCTGGTTGCGGTGCTGGATGTGGCATTGGTGGTGGTTGCATTTGAAATGGTTGCTGCACTCTAGGTTGATTGAAACTTTGTGGCCGATTTGGTATCACATTTGGAGTGATTGGTTGATGATTCCAGTAACTGAAATTATGTTGATCTTCCCATCCAGCATTGTAAGTGCTAGAGAAAGGATCAACCATTGCCTCGTTTCTCCTGGAAATCCACCCATGGCATTGGCTTGTTCCATATATTCTTCTTGTAAAGTTGGATACATGTCGATTGGATGCTCCATCGTAGAATATATCCCACATTCATAAGATTTTTGCATATCTCCTACAGCCATGTTTTCCACAAGAGAGGTTAGCTCAGAAAGTTGTTGTTCAATGTTCGGAGTGCTTACCTCATTTACTCTCCATGGTACTTGTGGCTCAAATCCGCTACTGAATTGATAGAAGTTTACTGCCATGTTGTCTAAACACAAACAATCAGAAAAGAAAAACAAAGAAAATATGAATCAACAATGAAAACAAAATAACAAATCGATTAGAAAATCAATCCCCGGCAACGGCGCCAAAAACTTGATGCGTTCGAAACTAGCAAGTATACTAGTCGCACAAGTAATAAAGTGATAAGTAAGATATCGTTCCCACGAGGATTGATTCTAATTGAATTTGTTATTTTACAGCACAACAGAACAAATGGGGGGTTTTGTTGATTGATTAACTAAGTGAAATAATAATGCAAACAAAGAATAACAAAACAGAAGTTAATTCGAATGAAAAATCAATGAGAGAAAGCTGGTTAAGGGATCCTTCTCTGCCACAAGATATGGATTTGCGAATTAATCCTAGAATTGTCATCCAATTACACCATTGAAATTATCAACCGTAGATAACAACAAGCTCTGTTATCCCAATCTTTCCTTACTTTGTTGTTAAAGAAAACAGGCTCTTTATTTAATCTCTATCCATTAAACAACCTAGAACAAGCTCTCTAAATTTAATTCAATGGATGCATTACGATAAGAAAGATAGGTTGATCTAAGCAATAAACACACAAGCTCGGATTATTTAACTTAGGTTGTATTCTCCAATTGCAATCTCTGATCACAATTTTGCTACTAAAGATTAGAAATTCAAGACAATTACGGGTCAAGATTTCTAGTCTAGCAATAGACAATATCCAGATTATATTCAGTTGGCCACCCAAATACCATCCAGCAAGCAATCATAAACATTAAACATGGGAAAATACAAGCAACTTCAATTAGAGAATTGGATAACAATTCCTTCCACAATCAATTCACAAAAACCATATCTAGGGCTTTGAAATCACCCTCAACCAATTTAGATTTAGTTACACATATTCAGACAGAATACAAATACAATACAATATGGAGACATTCCAGAAAATGAGAGGGAAAGGGAAACTTAGCAAATTTGATGAAATCTATTAGGATTTGTAGTTCTTCCTCTTTCCAAGCCTTCAATCTCCTTCAAGAACTCCAAGAGATGAGAGAAATCCAAAGATGAAGCCTCCACCACGTTCTCCCCTCTTCAAGTTATGAAAATAAAACCCTAAAATGTGTTTAAATACTCTGCTACAGTGACTTGCTACAGTGCCCCGTATTATACATGCTACAGTGACTTGTGGAATTATATTTCTATACATCTCACACTGTTTTGATTAGAACTTTTGGTACACTGAATGGATTTATAAACCGTAAATTTCTCCAGAAAATAGACTTCGAGAGCTTTCCAACGGTATATAATATGTCATCGGGTTCATTGTATATCAATACAATTAAATCCGAGAAGATCACTGACTAGCAGAGGTGAAAATGAAGGGTTTTACTCCATTTTTGTGCAAGTTGCTCCAAAACTCCTACAAACATCAAAACCACACAAAAACATAAAAATACCAAGGAATATAGCAAAGAAACATGGACGAATTGATATAAAAGTAATACATAAATAGACACCTATCACTTGGAGTGCTAAACAACAAGTTTTCAGCCAATTTATCATGTCATTGATTTCTCCATCTTTGTTTTACATTTTTTAGCACTAATAAATATGTTAGAATCCGAAATGTTAATTTAGGGTGTTAAATAACACATTCTTTCACCAATTGATCATATCTCTTGCATTATTAATCTTTTTTTTTACATTTATTAGCATGAACAAATATGTTCGAAGCTTAAATGTTAATTTAGCATGTTAAACGATAAGGTCTTCTACCTATTTAACATTGCTAAACTTTGTTTTACTTTTCTTAACACAAATAAATTTATTAGACGCTTAAATGTTAATTTTAGAGTGTTAAACAATTGGTTATTTTGCCTATTTATCATATCCTTTGCATTGTTAATCTTTGTTTTACATTTGTTAGCATTAACAAATATATTAAAAGCTTAAATGTTAATTTAGTGTGTTAAATACCAACTTCTTTTGCCTATTTATCATATCATTTGCATTGTTAATCTTTGTTTTGCATTCGTTAGCATTAACAAATATGTTAGAAGCTTAAATGTCAATTTAATGTGTTAAACAACAAGTTCTTTTGCCTATTTATCATATCTTTGCATTGTTAAACTTTGTTTGACATTTGTTAGCATTAACAAATATATTAGAAACCTAAATGTTAAATTATTGTGTTAAACAATAAGATTTTTAGCCTTTTTTTATCTTTTTTGCATTCTTAATTTTTTTTTTACTTGTATTAGCACTGACTAATTTAATAGAAGCTTAAATGTTAATTTAGTATGTTGAACAAGAAGTTCTTTTGCTATTTATCATATCCTTTACATTGTTAATCTTTCTTTTACATTTTTTACCATTAACAAACACATTAGAAGCTTAAACATTAATTTAGTGTGTTAAACAACAAGTTTTTTTAGCCTTCTTATCACGTCTTTTGCATTCTTAAATATTGCTTTACTTTTGTAAACACTTACTAATTTATTGGAAGCTTATATGTTAATTTAGTGGGTTAAACAACAAGCTCTTTTGCCTATTTATCATATCCATTGCATGCTTCATATCTTTTTTACATTTGTTAGCATTAAAAAATAAGTTACAGGTTTTTGGCCTATTTATTGGGTCTTTTTCATTCTTAAATTTTATTTTACTTTTGTTAATGTTAACAAATTAATTAGGAGCTCAAATGTTAATTTAATGAGTTACACAACAAGTTCTTTTGCCTATTTATCATATCGTTCGCACTCTTAAACTTTATTTGACATTTGTTAACATTTACAAAAATGTTAGAAGCGTAAATGTTAATTTAGTGTGTTAAACAATAAGTTCTTTTGCTTGTTTATCATATCGTTTCCATTGTTAAACTTTGTTTGGCATTTGCTAACATTAGCAAGGATATTAGAAACTTAAATGTTAAATTAGTCAGTTCAACAACAAGTTTTGTAGTCTATATATCATGTCTTTTACATTCTTAAATTTGGTCTTACTTTTGTTAACATAATCAAATTTATTAGAAGCTTAAATGTTAATTTAGTGTGTTAAACAACAAGTTGTTTTGCTATTTGTCATATCCTTCACATTGTTAATCTTTGTTCTACATTTGTTAGCATTAACAAATTTATTTGAAGATTAGACGTTAATTTAGTGTGTTAAACAACAAGCATTTTTAGCCTATTTATCATGTCTTTCGCTTTACTTTTGTTAACACTAACTAATTTATTAGAAGCTTAACTATTGATTTAGTGTGTTAAACAACAAGCTCTTTTGGCTATTTAAAATATCCTTTGCATTCTTAATTTTTTTTTTATATTTGTTAGCATTAACAGATATGCTAGAAGCTTAAATGTTAGTTTAATGTGTTAAACAATAAGTTTTTTAGCCTATTTATCGAGTCTTTTGCATTCTTAAATTTTGTTTTACTTTCATTAACACTAGCACATTTATTAGAAGCTTACATGTTAATTTAATGTGTGTGAATGGGGCTTTCATCCTGCCAGAGTGTTTGTGACTACGACACTTTATCAAAGCCTTTTTTCAAGAATTAAGGGAACATAAACAAGTTATGGGCATGTCTAAAAAATAGAGTCACCACCCAATTTTCTATTGGAAAAATCGATGATGGCAATTCGATCCGTTGCGTCGGGACCTAAACTACCCTCATCCATTTAGAGATGGGTTCGAGAACCTAATTACGAGCCTTTGACCCACCCAGATATAAATCCGACCTTCACTATGAAATATCAAGTAAAAATAGCTTTACTTTGCTATACAGTCCACTTAGCGTTGTTCATTTTATGCACACATTATTCATTTTATATTTTTTAAAACATGTGTGGTATATTCAACCAATAACAATTTGTATTCATACATAGAAAGAGGAAGAGAATAGATTACAATTTTCTTCCAAACATGGGAGAATGGGAGGAGGATTACAACAATTTTGTTATCCAATAAATAAAGTAAATTATACTTTTAACACTTCAAATACCATTAATTCATTCATAACATAACATATTCATGCATATCAAATAATAAATATAATCAAATTAATTCGAGACTTAATAAATAATGAATTCCTCACTATCATTTGTGAGTCTATTCAATGCTTATCAAGCCTTTTTTAGCATATATTCATCATATATTCATTCTAATTATTCATTCTAAGTAATGGTCCCTCACCATCAATGTGAGTCCACCATCACTTCAAGGCATCATACAATTACACTTTTTGACATAGTATACTGATACATTCATTCATACCAATCAATTAAAATTCTAATTAAGTCCAAAACTAAAATCATGGCACTTTGACCTAGATTTGATAATTCTTATCATGGTAATTCTATCTATTCATTGCTATTCTAGCATAGTCCAATTGATAATGTAGATTCTAAACATGGCAATTCTAGCCTCGCATGGCATTTCTAGCCTAATCACATCAATTATAACAAAACATGGCTATTGATAAGTGTCTATTTATATATCATTTTCATATTAATTCGTCCATGTTTCTTTGCTATATTCCTTGGTATTTTTATTTTTTTGTGTGGTTTTGATGTTAGTAGGAGTTTTGGAGCAACTTGCACAAAAATGGAGTAAAACCCTTTATTTTCACCTCTGCTAGTCAGTGATCTTCTCGGATTTAATTGTATTGATATACAATGAACCCTGACATATCATATACCGTTGAAAAGCTCTCGAAGTCTACTTTTTGAGAAATTTACGGTTTATGAATCCATTCAGTGTACCGAAAGTTGTAATCAAAACAGTGTGAGAAGTGTAGAAATGTAATTCCACACATCACTGTAGCATGTATAATACGGGACACTGTAGCACTTACTGTAGCAGAGTATTTAAACACATTTTAGGGTTTTATTTTCATAACTTGAAGAGGGGAGAACGTGGAGGAGGCTGCATCTTTGGATTTCTCTCATCTCTTGGAGTTCTTGAAGGAGATTGAAGGCTTGGAAAGAGGAAGAACTACAATCTTGAGAGATTTTCATCAAATTTGCTAAGTTTTCCCTTTCCCTTCCATTTTCTGGAATGTCTCCATATTGTATTGTATTTGTATTGTTCTGAATATGTGTAACTAAATCTGAATTGGTTGAGGGTGATTTCAAAGCCCTTGATATGGTTTTTGTGAAATGATTGTGCAAGGAATTGTTATCCAATTCTCTAATTGAAGTTGCTTGTATTTTCCCATGTTTAATGCTTATGATTACTTGTTGATTGTATTTGGGTGGCCAACTGAATATAATCTGGATATTGTCTATTGCTAGATTAGAAATCTTGATCCGTAATTGTCTTGAATTTCTAATCATTAGTAGCAAAATTGTGATCAGAGATTGCAATTGGAGAATTTAACCTAAGTTAAATAATCCGAGCTTGTGTGTTTATTGCTTAGATCAACCTATCTTTCTTTTCGTAATGCATCCATTGAATTAAATTTAGAGAGCTTGTTCTAGGTTGTTTAATGGATAGAGATTAAATAAAGAGCCTGTTTTATTTAACAACAAAGTAAGGAAAGATTGGGATAACAGAGCTTATTGTTATCTACGGTTGATAATTTCAATGGTGTAATTGGATGATAATTCTACAATTAATTCGTAAATCCATATCTTGTGGTGGAGAATGATCCCTTGATCAGATTTCTGTCATTGATTAATTCCCATTTCAATTAGTTTGCATTGTGTTATTCATTAATTACCATCATATTCAGTTTTTCATCTAGTTAATCAACCAACGAAACCCCCCATTTAGTTAATTGTTGCTGTAAATAACAAATTCAATTAGAATCAATCCTCGTGGGAACGATATCTTACTTATCACTTTATTACTTGTGCGACTAGTATACTTGCTAGTTTCGAACGCATCAGCTATTCTAGCCCATTCATGTCAATCATATCAAATCATGGCATATTCTAGCCTAATCATGGTAATTATATCTAATTCAATCAATCAAAGTAATCATGGCAATTTCAACCAATCATGACAATTCTTGCCTATTCTATGCTATTTGCTAGCATTCTTCAAAAAAAAAAAAAAAAAAAAGAGCATCGAGGACCTTTTGCTTCTACTTGAGATGATGGTTAGGACCTTATCTGGTTGGCTTCATCTCCTTCAATTTAGGCTTCTTACACAATTTCTATTGGTTTCACCAAACGGTCTCAGTGACCTACATCTTGTGATCATCATTTCTCATATGGGACCTAGTTTCATAGCAAATCTCTTGATTCTAATTGAAACATTGATTGGACTAGATCGCATCAAGATTGATCTGAGTCAGAGATTTGGTGGCAATCTTCTGCTTTTTCGTTATTTTCCTTTTAACCCTAATTTTTGCCTAAGTTGTCCTTTTAGGTTTTCAACTTAGTGGTTTCATTTTTCTTTTTCTTTTCTTTCTCTTTTTCATGCTCTAATTTTTGCCTAAGCCACTCTTTCAAATTTTTGACTTAGTAAGCTTACCCTAATTTTTGCTTGAGCTGCCCTTTTTAGGTTTTCAACTTAGCGGGTTCATTTTTCTTTTTCTTTCTTTCTTTTTTCATGCTCTAATTTTTGCTTAGGCCGCTCTTTCGGGTTTTCGACTTAGCGAGCTTGCCCTAACTTTTGCCTAAGCCACCCATCTCGGGTTTTCAACTCAGCGGGCTTTTTTATTCTTTCTTTTTTCTTTGCCCTAACTTTTGCCTACGAGTTAGGCGTACTACCTTCCGCAGAGGAGTTGCTACTGTGAACGAGGCTTTCATCCCACTAGAGCATTTGTGACCATGACACTGTGTCAAAGCCTCTTTTGAGACTTAAGGGAACACAAACAAACCATGGGCGTGTCTAGAAAATAAAGTCACCACCCAATTTTCTATTAGGAAAACGGATGATGGCAATCCGATCCCTTGTGTTAGAAGCTAAACTACCTCATCCCTTCAGAGATGGGTTTAGAAAGTTAGGTATGTGCCTTCGACCCGCCCGAATATAAATCTGATCTCCGCTAGGAGATACCCAGTAAAAATAGCTTTACTTTGTTATACAATCCACTTAGTGTTATCCATTTTATGTACACATTATTCATTTTATCTTACTTAAAACATGTGACGTATATTCAATCAATAACAATCTACATTCATACATAGAAAGAGGGAGGAGAATAGATTACATTTTCTTGCAAACATGAGGGAATGGGAGGAGGATTACAACAATTTTGTTATGCAACAAATAAAATAAAGTCTACTTTTAACACTTCAAATATCATTCATTCATTCATTCATAACATAGCATATTCATGCATATCAAATAATAAATATAATCAAATCAATTCAAGACTTGATAAATATTGAATTTCTCACCACCACACGTATGTGAGTCCACCATCACTTCATGGCATCATACAATTATACATTTAAATATGATATATTCATACATTTATTAATATCAATCAATTAAAATTCTAATTAAGCCATAAACTAAAATCATGGCACTTTGACCTAGATTTGATAAGTCTTATCATGGTAATTCTACCTATTAATTACTATTCTAGCACAGTTTAATTGATAATGTAGATTCTAAACATGGCAATTCTTGCCTAACATGGTGTTTTTAGTCTAATCACATCAATCATAACAAAACATGGCTACTCTAGCCCATTCATGTCAATCATATCAAATCATGGATATTCTAGCCTAATCATGGTAATTATGCTTAATTCAATCAATCAAATAAATCATGCTAATTTCAACCAATCATGACAATTCTTGCCTATTCTATAATATTTCCTAGCATCCTTCAAAAATAAGTTTGACTCTTAACATGATTCTAGTCATGTGCTCTTAAGCATGATTCTAAGCATTTGCAAAGAAAATAAAATCCTAACATGATTCTACATAAAGAAAGGAAAGCGAACATACCTTGACATATTTATCCATCTCACAAAATAAGCAAGGATTAGAACGATTCATAACAATCCTAAACATGCTTCTACGTATCAAAATAAATCCTAAACAAACTTAACCTAAGCATAAATAAACCTAAACATGCTTAATTCTAAGCAAGAAAAATAAAGAAGAAATAAAGAGAGAGAAGAGATAACTGCTCTCAAGACGTTCCCTTTTCGCGTTTAGAGCAATAGAATGTCTCAAAAATTTTAAACTAGAAAAGACTCATTGAATTCTCAAGTGTGTCTTCAAGAGGGAGAAGAGAAGATTGCAGTGTTGTTGAAAATTAAGGAGGAGGGGGGTTTATATAGTTGAGGGCTGAAATTGAAAAAGGAAGGAAAAGGATGAAAAAAGAAGGTTGGTGGCAAAATTTGCCAAAAATAAAAGAAGGACATTTTGCCTATTATTATATCCTTTATAGCCTTATTATCTTTTTTTACATTTGTTAGCATTAAAAAATAAGTTACAAGCTTAAATTTAATCTAGTGTGTTCAACAACAAGTTTTTTGGCCTATTTATCGAGTCTTTTGCATTCTTAAATTTTGTATTACTTTCATTAACATTAACAAATTTATTAGGAGCTCAAATGTTAATTTAGTGGCTAGACAACAAGTTCATTTGTCTATTTATGATATCCTTTGCATTGTCAAACTTTGTTTGGCATTTTTTAACATTAATAAATATATTAGAAGCTTAAATATTAATTTTCTGTGTTAAACAATGGCTTTTATAGCCTATTTATCATGCCTTTTGCATTCTTAAATTTTGTTTTACTTTGGTTAACACTAACAAATTTATTAGAAGCTTAAAAGTTAATTTAGTGTGTCAAACAACAAGTTCGACCACCCATTTATCAAAATCCTTTGCATTGTTAATCTTTGTTTGACATTATTAAATGTTAATTTAGTGCATTAAACAACAAGTTCTTAGGCCTACTTATCATATCCTTTACATTGTTAATCTTTTTTCTACATTTGTTATCATTAACAAAAATATTAGAAGCTTGAACGTTAATTTTGTGTGCTAAACAACTAGTTTTTTTTAGCCTTTTCATCACGTCTTTTGCATTCCTAAATTTTGCTGAACTTTTGTAGACACTAAGCAATTTATTGGAAGCTTAAATGTTAATTTAGTGTGTTAAACAACAAGCTCTTTTGCTTATTTTTCATATCCTTTGCATTCTTAATATTTTTTCTTTACATTTGTTAGCATTGAAAAATAAGTTACAAGCTTAGATGTTGATTTAGTGTATTCAATAACAAGTTTTGTGGCCTATTTATAGAGTCTTTTGCATTCCTAAATTTTGTTTTATTTTCGTTAGCACTAACAAATTTATTAAAAGCTCAAATGTTATTTTAGTGTGTTAAACAACAACTTCTTTTGTTGATTTATCATATCCCTTGCATTGTTAAACTTTGTTTGGCATTTGTTAATATTAACAAATATATTAGAAGCTTAAATATTAATTTTACTTGTTAAACAACAAGCTTTATAGCCAATTTATCATGTCTTTTGCATTTTTAAATTTTGTTTTACTTTTGCTAACAGTAACAAATTTGCTAGAACCTTAAATGTTAATTTAGTGCGTTGAGCAACAACTTCGGCTACATATTTATCAAATCCTTTGCATTGTTAATCTTTGTTTTACATTTGTTTGGATAAACAAATACTTAGAAGCTTAATTGTCAATTTAGTGTGTTAAACAACAAGTTCTTAAGCCTATTTATCATATCCTTTGCATTGTCAATCATTGCTTTGCATTTGTTAGTATTGACCAATATGTTAGAAGCAATGTTAATTTAATGTGTTAAACAACAAGTTCTTTTGCCTATTTATCATATCGTTTGCACTCTTAAACTTTGTTTGACATTTGTTAAGATTTAAAAAAATGTTAGAAGCTTAAATGTTAATTTGGTGTGTTAAAAAACAAGTTCTTTTGCTTACCTATCATATCTTTTCCATTGTTAAACTTTGTTTGGCATTCGTTAGCATTAACTAGGATATTAGAAACTTAAATGTTAAATGAGTGTGTTGAACAACAAATTTTACAACCTATTCATCATGTCTTTTGTATTCATAAATTTTGTTTTTCTCTTGTTAACACTATCAAATTTATTAGAAGCTTAAATGTTAATTTAGTGCGTTAAAGAACAAGTTCTTTTGTCATTTGTCAAATCTTTTACATTGTTAATCTTTGTTTTGCATTTGTTAGCATTAACAAATTTATTTGAAGATTAAATGTTGATTTAGTGTGTTAAACAACAAGTTTTTTAGCCTATTTATCATGTCTTTTTGTCTTCTTAAACTTTGCTTTACTTTTGTTAACACTAACTCATTTATTAGAAGCTTAACTGTTAATTTAATGTGCTAAACAACAAGCTCTTTTGCTATTCAAAATGTTCTCTGCATTCTTAATTTTTTTTAACACTTGTTTGCGTTAACAAATATGTTAGAAGCTTAAATGTTAATTTAGTATGTTAAACAACAAGTTTTTTAGCCTATTTATGGACTCTTTTGCATCCTCAAATTTTGTGTTATTTTCATTAACATTAGCACATTTATTGGAAGATTAAATGTTAATTTAATGTGTTAAACAACAAGTTCTTTTGCCTATTTATCATATCTATTGCATTGTTAAACTTTGTTTGGCATTTGTTAGCATTAACAAATTTGTTAGAAGCTTAAATATTAATTTAGTGTGTTCAACGACAAGTGTATTTAGCCTATTTATTATCTCTTTTGCATTCTTAAACTTTGTTTTACTTTTGTTAACACTAACAAATTTATTAGAACCTTAAATGTTAATTTAGTGTGCTAAACAACAAGTTCTTATGCTGTTTACCAAATCCGTTAAGCTCTTAATCTTTTTTTTTTTTTACAATTGTTAGCATTAACGAATTTATTTAAAGCTTAACTATTAATTTGGCGTGTTAAACAACAAGTGTTTTAGCCCATTTATCATGACTTTTGCATTCTTAAATTTCACTTTGCTGTTGTTAACACGAACTAATTCATCGGAAGCTTAAATGTTAATTTAGTGTGTTAAACAGCAAGCTCTTTTGCCCATTTGATGTATTCGTTGCATTCTAAATTTTTTGTTTTTACATCTGTTCGCATTAACAAATATGTTAGAAGCTTAAACGTTAATTTGGCTACTTTATTGTGTCTTTTGCATTCTTAAATTTTGTTTTACTTTGGTTAACACTAGCACATATATTAGCAGCTTAAATGTTAATTTAGCGTGTTAAACAACAAGTTCTTTTGCCTATTTATCATACCCTTTGTATTGTTAAACATTATTTGGCATGTGTTAACATTAACAAAAATATTAGGAGCTTAAATATTAAATTGGTGCGTTCAACAACTAGTTTTTAGCCTATTTATCATGTCTTTTGCATTCTTAAATTTTGTTTTACTTTTTGATAGGTGTCTATTTATGTATTACTTTTATATCAATTCGTCCATGTTTCTTTGCTATATTCCTTGGTATTTTTATGTTTTTGTGTGGTTTGATGTTTGTAGGAGTTTTGGAGCAACTTGCACAAAAATGGAGTAAAACCCTTCATTTTCACCTCTGCTAGTCAACCATCTTCTCGGATTTAATTGTATTGATATACAATGAACCCGATGACATGTTATACACCGTTGGAAAGCTCTCGAAGTCTATTTTCTGGAGAAATTTACGGTTTATAAATCCATTCAGTGTACCAAAAGTTCTAATCAAAACAGTGTGAGATGTATAGAAATATAATTACACAAGCCACTGTAGCATGTATAATACGGGGCACTGTAGCAATTCACTGTAGCAGAGTATTTAAACACATTTTAGGGTTTTATTTTCATAACTTGAAGAGGGGAGAACGTGGTGGAGGCTGAAGCTCTGGAATTCTTTCATCTCTTGGAGTTCTTGAAGGAGAAAGGAAGCTTGGAAAGAGTAAGAACTACAATCCAAAGATAATTACATCACACCCATTACGTCGCTAAATTAGGCGATCCACACTTATCCCATTCATTTGTCTGGAACTGATATGCCCAGATTGTATTGTTATTACCCCATTCTTAAACATGTGTAACTGAATCTGAATTGGTTGAGGGTGATTTCAAAACCCCTGATATGGTTTTTGTAAGTTGATTGTGTAAGGAATTGTTATCCAATTCTCTAATTGAAGTTGCTTGTATTCTCCCATATTTAAAGCTTATGATTGCTTGCTGGATTGTATTTGGGTGGCCAACTGAATATAATCTGGATATTGTCTATTGCTAGACTAGAAATCTTATCCGTAATTGTCTTGAATTTTTAATCATTAGTAGCAAAATTGTGATCAGAGATTGCAATTGGAAAATACAACCTAGGTTAAATAATCTGAACTTGTGTGATTGCTTAGATCAACCTATCTTTCTCATCATAATGCTTCCATTGAATTAAACTTAGAGAGCTTGTTCTAGGTT
>SNVD02002623.1:0-16784 GCA_013180625.2 Boswellia sacra
GCCTACGATATCTCGCACAGCTAATGGTTTAGGATAATGCCGAGAACTTTACTTCCTCCCAAGGATGCAGCTGTCGACACACACCCCATTAACCCAAGACTACCCCCTCCATAAATCAAATGAATACGCCTCGCAGCTAATGTCCTACCAAGATCAAGAGCTGCTGTTGTAAACTCTCCATCTTTACCAAATTGCGATCCACAAAAAATACGCATATATTTTGGAATCGTCGAATTGGTGGTTTCTCCATTTCTAAAAGTGCTCTAAACTTGTGCAAGACAATGATGTGCGTTAGGTTTTATGCGATTCAAGTGCAAGACAGGTTATAAAATGACATTTGAGAATATGCAAAATGGATATATACAACCGTAAAACTCTCAAATTTGACACATGGGGACATAATTTCGGTGGGGGTTGCTCGATGCAGATTTATCGCCCCGAAATTTGAAAAAATAGATATGCTTTCGGTGGGGTTTGACAAAACCTCCACACTTGTCGCCCACGTGTGCATGAAAAATGGAGATAAACTTTCGGTGGGGTTTGAAAAAAACCGCCACACTTGTCTCCCACGGGAAGCATGAAAAGTAAAGATATACTTTCGGCGGAGGTTGACAAAACCTCCACACTTGTCTTCCACGTGTGCTTATATCATGGGGTAGTCATCTGGTTTGTCAAAAAGAAAACTTGACATTAAAACAAACAAAATCAACAAACAACAACAACACAAAAACAACATTGATAATCAGATCAAACGGACCAAGAAAGAAATAAAATTCGACAACAACCTAGAAACACACGGAACATACACAAACACAACAATTTCAAATATACAAGTAGTTGTGGATTGTGGCTCACATCTTCCTCTGGTTTTACGTCCAGTAACGGCTGAAACGCCTTCTATGAGTCGGGGATTTGCTTCCCATCCAGTTTTCTTATAAACTGGCAAACAGGGTCGTTTTTAGTCAGATTCCCTAAACTATAACACTGCAATTCATCACGAAATTGTGTCCATAGATTAAGCAATTCCCGCTGAACAAGTCCACAAGAATGTGACTCGAGAGTTAACAAAACATTATCCAGCGACTCATTACTCAAACCATTCTTAATAAATGAAAGTTTATCTTCTCTATTACTGGACACAAAACCTAATGAACTACAAGTCTGGTTACAATTCCATCTAGCACATTTATAGCATACTTGTAACCTCTTCACTCTTCGCCTCTTGGCGTAGTAGCTTTTCCCTAGACCAGGCATGTATTTTGCTAGATTAATATCAGCTCACCGGACAATCTTGCCTTGGCTTCGATAAGCCATCGGATATCCGCAGGCACATTTAGGAGCATCAACGCCCAAAGTCTAGTCATCCGTACTTTATAAATTTTAAACACAGCATTTTGAGGAAGTGAATGGAAATATTTACGAAGGTTCGATAGAAAGATATCAGCATCCATTGAAGAGAAGAAAAGGAGAGATATTACAGATAATGAGATTGAGTTTGTTCTTCTCCCAGATATGCACGTTTCAAACCTTCGGGCAATGGTTTCAGCTCCCCTTTGGATCTTTCCTCAAGCTATTGCACAAATGAATTCGAAGTACGAAATAATCAAATTAAACCAAAGGAAGGAAAAGAAAAGAGCAGAAACAAAACTAAAGACACATAAAAGAGATAACAACACAATAACAAACAAAAGTAAAAAACAAGTAAAAAATATAAAAACAAATGAGACAGATGGCAAAGAGAGATAAAACCTGATCAATTTAATGGCCTACAAAAGGAATCTCCTCGAGACACAAAAATCGATCATTATTACCTTATTCTATTTTTCTTTTCCTTTTTTATTTATTTTTGAAAAACATTGGGTTGCCTCCCAATAAGCGCTTGGTTTAACGTCCTCAGCCCGACGTTGGTTCCATCATGGGAGGGTCTAATCTCCGCTGTGCTTCTCTAGTGGGCTTGGATCCTTCTTCCAACAATAATTGGTGCATGCATCTGGCTGGGCCTTGGATGTTAGCAATCGTCCACCCAATAGCTATTTTGTGATTTGTAAGTATTCGGATGAGTTTCTCTTCTTGTATTCCTGCAAGGCCCATTTCCATTGTAACTGGCAAAGTATCATTCTCACCCAAGAATCCATGATTCAAATGATCGGGAAGTGACTTAAGCTCCAAGGTATTGGCTTTCGTCACAGAAGAAAGAAGTTTCTCATTAGATAAAGTAAATTGAATGTACGAAACATCATACCTCTTTTGTGGTTATTGCGTATGGTCTCCATCTATCTTGCCAGCAGCTTCCCCATTTCTTTTGGACACTGGTATCAAACTTCCAAACTCCTTCGAAATTTTCTGTCCCTATAAATGCTCACTAATAGCTACATCCAATCCATTCTTTGCGAGTTAACTCAAATATTGTTGTGGCAAAGAATCAACAAACGTCAACTGCAAAAAAAACAGAAATGTTAAGTCACTAGAAGTACCTTTCGTGCCTCAAAAATATTGAAACATATCACCTTGCCATCAAACTCTATGATGAGAGTGCCATCATGAATATCAATCTTGGTTCTAATAGTTTTCGAGAATGGTCTCCCTAAAAGAATCAGAGTTGGATTAGGAGATCTCTCATCCTCTATTTCAAGGACATAGAAGTTTGCTGGGAAAACCAATTGATTCACCTGCACAAGCACATCTTCCATAACTCTTTTGGGAGATGCATTAAAATGATCAGCAACTTGAATGGTAATACCAGTTTTCGCAAAAGTCTAAGATTTAAAGAAGCATAAATAGAATATGGCATGACATTAATAGATGCTTCTAAATCTAACAGAGCTCTTTCAAACTTGGTTTTACCAATGGTGCATGGAATGGTGATCGTACCTGGATTATTGCATTTCGGAGGAATTTTTCTTTGTAGTACAGCTGAAACATTTTCCCCCATACTTACTTCTCATTCCCTTTTAAGTTTCTCTTGCTGGTGCATACTCCCTTGGAACCACCCTTTTTGTCCTAACAAGTTACTTGTTTTCGATAGCATCTAAAGTGTAAGACTCAACCCTCGTTTGCGAAAAGTTTTCAGGGATTTTTCTGTTCTTTTGTTCCTCCTTCTTCTCCTTCTTCGATTTTACAAATCTACTAGGAAAAGGTGGAGGAGAAACATAAGAAAGAATGGGGGTTATAGGATTTACCTGAGAATTCAGTGTTTTGTTCATGGTGGAAGTGGTGTCATCTCCTTCATCAGTTTGTGATTTTCTTGGCAAGACTCTAATTGCTCTCCACTTCGCGAAGTTATCGCACTAGTAGTCTCGCTTGGATTGATCACCGTTTGAGAAGATAATTTTTCTGAGTCTTGGCCCTTGAATTTGCTCATGCTAGTAGTCAATTGTCCCATTTGATTTGCCAGGTTTTGGATACTTGCCCCAGTTTCCTGTTGGAATTGCATTGTGTTAGTGGCAAGTGCATTAACAATATCCTGGAGTGACATACCTGAGTTTTCTGGAGCTGGTTGTGGTGCTGGTTGTGGCATTGGTGGTGGTTGCATTTGAAATGGTTGCTGCACTCTAGGTTGATTAAAACCTTGTGGCCAATTTGGTATGGCATTTGGGACGATTGGTTGATGATTCCAGTAACTGAAATTAGGGTGATCTTCCCATCCAGCATTTTAAGTGTTAGAGAAGGGATCATACCATTGCCTTGTTTGTCCTGGAAATCCATCCATGGCATTGGCTTGTTCCATATCTCCTTGCAAAGTTGGATACATGTCGATTGGATGCTCCATGGTAGAATATACCTCACATGCATAAGATTTCTGCATATGTCATACAGCCATGTTTTCCACAAGAGAAGTTAACTCAGAAAGTTGTTGTTCAATGTTCGGAGTGCTTACCTCATTTACTCTCCATGGTAGTTGTGGCTCAAATCGGCTACTGAATTGTTGAAAGTTTACTGCCATGTCGCCTAAACACAAACAACCAGAAAAGAAAAACAAACAAAATACGAATCAACAATGAAAACAAAATAACAAATCGATTAGAAAATCAATCCCCGGCAACGGCGCCAAAAAATTGATGCGTTCGAAACTAGCAAGTATACTAGTCGCACAAGTAATAAAGTGATAAGTAAGATATCGTTCCCACGAGGATTGATGCTAATTGAATTTGTTATTTCCAGCAATAATAAACTAAACAGGGGGGGGGTTTTATTGATTGATTAACTAAACTCAATACGAAAGCAAATGAAGAATAATACAATGCAAAGTTAAATCAATTGAGAGATACACAATGAAAGAAATCTGGTTAAGGGATTATTCTCTACCACAGATATGGATTTGCAAATTAATCACAGAATTGTCATCCAATTACACCATTGAAATTATCAACCGTAGATAACAACAAGCTCTGTTATCCCAATCTTTCCTTACTTTGTTGTTAAATAAACCAGGCTCTTTATTTAATCTCTATCCATTAAACAACCTAGAACAAGCTCTCTAAATTTAATTCAATGGATGCATTACGATAAGAAAGATAGGTTGATCTAAGCAATAAACACACAAGCTCGGATTATTTAACTTAGGTTGTATTCTCCATTGCAATCTCTGATCACAATTTTGCTACTAAGGATTAGAAATTCAAGACAATTACGGATCAAGATTTCTACTCTAGCAATAGACAACAATCAGATTATATTCAGTTGGCCATTCCAAATACAATCAGCAAGCAATCATAAGCATTAGATATGGGAAAATACAAGCAACTTCAATTATAGAATTGGATAACAACTTCTTGCACAATCAACTCACAAAAACCATATCAAGGGCTTTGAAATCACCCTCAGCCAATTCAGATTCAGTTACACATGTTTAAGAACGTGGTAAATATAATACAACATGGAGACATTCCAGAAAATGAAAGGGAAGGGAAAAACTTAGCAAATTTGATGTAATTCTCTTTGGATTGTAGTTCTTCCTCTTTCCAAGCTTCCTTTCTCATTCAAGAACTCCAAGAGATGAAAGAATTCCAGAGCTGCAGCCTCCACCACGTTCTCCCCTCTTCAATTTATCAAAATAAAACCCTAAAATGTGTTTAAATACTCTGCTACAGTAACCTGCTACAGTATCCCGTATTATACATGCTACAGTGATTTGTGAAATTACATTTCTATACTTCTCACACTGTTTTGATTACAACTTTTGGTACACTGAATGGATTTATAAACCGTAAATTTCTCCAGAAAATAGACTTCGAGATCTTTCCAACGGTATATAATATGTCATCGGGTTCATTGTATATCAATACAATTAAATCCGAGAAGATGGTTGACTAGCAGAGGTGAAAATGAAGGGTTTGACTCCATTTTTGTGCACGTTGCTCCAAAACTCCTACAAACATCAAAACCACACAAAAACATAAAAATACCAAGGAATATAGCAAAGTAACATGGACGAATTGATATAAAAGTAATACATAAATAGACACCTATCAAGAAAAAACTCCAAAACTTGCTCGATGCAGGCTACGTCCAGCCCTCGAAAGCTCCATACGGTGCACCCATCCTCTTCGAAAAGAAGAAGGATGGATCCCTCCGCATGTTTGTCGACTATCAGGCACTCAACAAGGTAACATCAAGAACAATTATCCTATTCCACTAATTGCGAAGTTGTTTGACCAACTTGGGAAGGCTCGATACTTCACCAAACTTGATTTGAGATCGGGGTACTACCAAATGCGTATTGCCAAGGGTGATGAACCGAAGACAGCGTGTGTGACAAGGTATGGTGCTTATGAATTTCTTGTCATGCCATTTGGCCTCACCAATGCACCCACCACATTCTGTACCCTCATGAACAAGCTCTTCCATCCCTATCTTGATCGGTTCGTAGTAGTCTACTTGGATGACATTGTCATTTATAGCACAACCCTTGAAGAGCATTTGCAACATCTCCGACAAGTCTTCCAAGTGCTTCGTGACAACGAACTCTATGTCAAGAAGGAGAAATATTCCTTTGCTCAATAAGAGGTAGAGTTCCTTGGCCACCGAATATGGGATGGGAAGCTCATGATGGATCAAGCAAAGATGAAGGCCATTCAAGAATCGGAGCCCCCTACCAAGGTATCGGAGCTACGTTCATTCCTTGGGCTAGTTAACTACTATCGGCGATTTATCATGGGCTATTCAGCCAAAGTCGCCCCACTCATGGATCTTCTCAAGAAGAACCGCACGTGGCACTGGTTCGATGAGTGCTAACATGCCTTCACGGAGTTGAAAAAGGCAATATGTGAGGAACCAGTGTTGGTGCTACCCGACCACACCAAGCCATTCGAGATGCACACGGACGCCTCCAACTTTGCCATAGGGGGAGTTCTAATGCAAGAAGGGCACCCCTTTGCGTATGAGAGCCGCAAGCTCAATGATACGGAGCGACGATACACGGTCCAAGAGAAGGAAATGACCGCCATCATTCATTGCCTACGGGTTTGGCGACACTACTTGTTTGGCTCACACTTCGTCATCAAGATCGACAATGTGGCAACGAGCTACTTTCAAACACAAAAGAAGTTGAGCCCCAAACAAGCACGATGGCAAGGCTTCTTGGCCGAGTTCGACTATAGGCTCGAGTATAAAGCGGGTAAGGCAAACATTGCAGCCGATGCCCTAAGTCGCAAGGCGAAACTCGCCACCTTGAGCGTAAGTCGTCCACAAAGTGTGCTCGTCGACTGCATCAAAGAAGGCCTAGAGCACGATCCCATAGCCAAAAATCCCTTGAAGTTGGCAAGTGAGGGGAAGACACGACATTTTTGGCTTGACGAAGGCTTACTCCTCACAATTGGGAATCTCCTCTTCATGCCAAGATATGGGAATTTACGGAAGGAGATCATCAAGGAGTGCCATGATTCCAAGTGGGCTGGTCACCCAGGTATGGCACGAACCTTGCACTCATGCAAGATTCCTACTATTAGCCACAAGTGCAAGAAGATGTGGAGGGCTATGTGAGGATTTGTCTTGTATGCCAACAAGACAAGGTTGAACACCAACGCCCCGCAGGTTTGCTAGAACCCCTACCCATCGCAGAAAGGCCATGGCAAAGCGTCTTGATGGACTTTATTGTGGCCTTACCAAAATCTGAGGGATATGGAAGCATCATGGTGGTAGTTGATCGGTTTAGAAAGTATGCCACCTTCATATCTGTCTCTGCGGATTACACCGCAGACGAAGCTGCTCGAGCATTCCTCAAACACATAGTGAAGCTATGAGGAGTTCCACAAAACATCGTGAGTGATCGTGACCCTCGCTTCACCAGTCGCTTTTGGAAAGAACTCTTCAAAATGTTAGGGACCGACTTGAGCTTCTCAACAAGCTTCCACCCCAAAACCGATGGGCAAACCGAGCGCATCAATGCCTTGCTTGAGCTATACTTAAGGCATTATGTGAGCGCTCACCAACATGATTGGGTAAAGTTGCTAGACATTTTCCAATTCTCATATAATCTCCAAAGAAGTGAGGCAACGGGTAAGAGTCCGTTTGAGATTATGACGGGACAACAACCTATGACTCCCTATTGTTGACCCAAGTATGGCAGCCCAAGAGGGGGAGTGAATTGGGTTTTTATTTATCAAAACGGATTTAGAAAACTTTTCTTGAAAGATCAAAATTAGTTTACTCTTTCTTTGAGAATAAAGGTGAAGAAGATGAAAATAGAAGTTGTCTAAGATACAATCAAGAGAATAGTAATAATAAACAATCACAAGTACAAGTAAACATAAAGAGGATAGGGATAGAGAGAGTGCAAACTCAATTTACGTGGTTCGGCAAACCTTGCCTACGTCCACGGGCTCCTAGCTCCACGAGCTAAGCTTTCCACTAAGTTGCAGAAATCTTTACAACTTGCTTGATGAACAACCTCACCAAGACTTTTTCCTTCAACTCTTGATAACACCACACCAAGAGTTCTTCTTGATGAACAACCTCACCAAGGCAACTTCTTCAACCCTTGATAACACCACACCAAGAGTTCTTCTTGATGAACAACCTCACCAAGGCAACTTTCCTTCAACCCTTGATAACACCACACCAAGAGTTCTTCTTGATGAACAACCTCACCAAGGAAAGAGTTCTCTCAAGGATAACTTTTATCCTTTACAAGAAGATCTCACTCTCATCACAATACAAGAACAAGGATATTTTTTACAACAAAAGTACAACTCTCTTCAAAGAGTAGATAAAGAATATAAAAGCTCTCTAGACTTGATATTTCTCTTGTTTTTTTTGCTTGATAAAATGCTTGTTGAATGCATGGGAGAATGGCTCCTTTTATAGGCAAATGGGATGAACTTAATCAAATGAAGACACCAACTCCAAATTTTCTGCCCACCATAAAAACTGTAATCTTGTCTACCATTTTTTTCAATGTTCCGTTTGAGATATGAAATTCTGCAAAACATAAAAGATCTGAACATTTGAATGAGCTTTTCAACGCATCAAGAATCAAGTCATTTGGATATCTGTAGCTCAAGATATGGCCAAAACACCATTCGGTGCTCATGTCACTTGATTTTTCTTTCTTGTGTCAGTCCACCGACTTGCATGTGTATTATGTCGGCCTTCTGTTTGAAATTTGCATTTCTTCAAAGATATGAAAATTCTGCTCTCATTGAATCATCTTCCACTGCCATAAGACTCAGTCATTTGAATATCCTAACTCAAGATTGGATAAAACATCATTTTCGTTCTCAAAGAGTTGATTTTTCTTCTCTGTGTCAGTTTCACCCGAATTGCATGTCAATTATGTCAGCCTTCCATTTGAAATTTGAATTTCTTCAAAACATATGAAATGTGCCTCATTAAGTCCTCTTTCCAATGCCATAAGAATCAAGTTATTTTGATTTTTCTAACTCAAGATATGTTCAAAAGAGTATTCAGTGCTCATGTCAGCTGCTTTCATTTATCTTTCAACTTGCATGATGATTTGGACATCCTTACACTTGAAATTTGAATTTTTTTAAAACATATGAAATGTTATAAATTGAGTAATCTTTCCAAAGGCTCAAGAATCATGTCATTTTGATATTTGTAGAGATATATATGACCAATTGATTGAACATTGCTCATGTGTCACATTCCTTGAGTCAATCCTTGTTCTTAAACTTTTGTGCCTTTAACAAGTAGTCTTCTCCTTAGCTTCAACACTTCATTTTAATAAGCCTCTTCTTGATTTTAAAATTATTTCAATGATCTTACTCTTGCACATAAATAAACATGTTAGTAAATCTCAATTAATCAATGTGTATTGTTATCGTCAAAATTATCATGTAGCCTTAGGGCTAACAATCTCTCCCTTTTTGATGATGACAAACCATTGATTGCTTTAAAATATAATCTAAAATCAAGAATGAAAATAAAATCAACAATAAGCAAAAAAATGGCACTTGTTATGAATATAAGCAATCCAACTATTTCTCCTCCTTTTGTTATCATCAAAAAGATGTAATCAAATTAACTACTCCCCCTAAATATATTCTCCCCCTTAACATATGCTACTATTCAAAAATTATCATATTAAAGCAAAATTAAGACATATTCAACATGCCTAATTCTCTTCTAATTATGCAAAATCTATCTTGACTAAGGGGTTTAGTCATATTTGGTTCTATGGACTATTTTCCAAACTTGATTTCTCTCAAATTGGTTCAATTCTTCTTGCATAGCCAAAATCTAACTTTCGTCATTTTCGGCTTCTTTAAAAGATTTTGGTTCAAATTGATAGACAAAAGCAAAATGATTACAAAAGCTCTTAAAAGAAGATCTAGTTTTCATACCTTGTGATGGTTCACCAATAATGAGATCTTTAGGGTGAGCTTTTGCGTACCTTCATTCCTTTGGTAATTCTTGGGAAAAATCATTTACTTCCTCAAGCTTTTCTTGTTGAAGTTGTAATTCATCTTGGCTCTTTTCATCAAGCCTTGATTCCTTGATTTGCCTTTCTACCTCAACAATATAATCATCTAAATTCTTTGAAGAAATAACATTAGTTTCATCAAATTCAACATGCATAGATTCTTCAATAGTAAGAGTCTTTTTGTTAAAACTCTATATGCTTTACTATGGTTGGAGTAGCCAACAAAAATTCCAACATCGGCTTTTGCATCAAATTTTCCAAGGTTATCCTTGGTGTTTAAAATAAAACATTTACATCCAAAAACTTTAAAAAATCCAATGTTGGGTTTTCTTCCTTTCCAAAGTTCATAAGGAGTTTTCTTTATTCAAGCTCTAATATGGACTCTATTGATTATAAAGCATGCGGTATTAACGGCTTCGGCCCAAAAATATTTTGGCAAATTATTTTTAAGTAACATGGTCCTAGCCATTTCTTGGATAGTCCTATTTTTCCTCTCAACAATACCATTTTGTTGTGGAGTCCTAGGTGCGAAAAAATTATGTTCAAAACCATTTTTATCACAAAGATTTTCAAATGCAACATTGTTTACTTCACCACCATGATCACTCCTAATGGACACAATAGAATACCCTTTTTTATTTTGGACTCTTTTTGCAAATTTTGAAAAAGCTTGTATGGCCTCATTTTAGTTTTCAAGAATAATACCCAAGTGAATCTTGAATAATCATCCACAATAACAAAAACATAATACTTTCCACCAAGGCTTTGAGTTCTTGATGGTCCAAATAAATCCAAATGAAGTAATTGTAGAGGTTTATTCGTTGAAATAAATTTCTTTTATTTAAAAGAAGTTTTCACTTGTTTTCTAAATTGACAAGCATCACAAATCTTATCCTTTTCAAATTTTATTTTTGGAAGACCATCAACTAAATCATTTTTAGAAATTTTTTGAAATTGTGTCCATGCTAGCATGACCTAACCTTCTATGCCATAACCAAGCATCATGATTAACAATGAAACATTTTTCTACATGATCATTAACATCAATATCAATTGTATAAATATTACCACATCTATTACTAATAAATAATGTCTTATTGTTAATAACATCCTTAATCCACACATCTCTTAGACTCAAAAGTAACAAAATATCCCTTATCACACAATTGACTAATGCTAATCAAATCATGTTTCAAACCATTAATAAGCAAAACATCTTCAATAATAAGTGAAGAAGAGTTACCAATATCACCATGTCCGATTACCCTTCCTTTGACATTATCACCGAAGGTCACATATCCTCCTTTCTTCATGATTAATCTTGAGAACTTGGAGGCATCTCCGGTCATATGCCTTGAGCATCCACTATCTAAGTACAACTTGTGTTTGCCACTCCTTTGTTTCTACAATCAACATTAAAAAAGCGACTTTTTGGTACACAAATGTTCTTGGGTCTTTAGGGGTTAGTTATGGTACTTTTTGGAACCCATATTTGTTTCAAATTAGGATTTCTCTTAATATAGCAAGAATGCACTTTCTGTCCTTTTCTTCCCCAATAAGTACATGAATGATTAGGATTATTCCTAGAAGATGCATGAGCAAAATAATTTTTAAAATACTTTTGATTTTTATGAGTTTTATCTCCTAAACCTCTTTTATCAAAAACACACCTTTGGTTTTGTAACATAGAATTCAAATTTTTTGTGCTTTTTGTAAAACTATCAACAATATTTCTTAAGTCATTATTTTCCTTTTTTAAAATAACATTTTCTTTCTCTAATTTATCAAAATCCTTTTGTTTTAAAATCTCATTTTCAGTTTTTAAAAAATGTATTTGACTTTCCAAACTTTCAAATCTTTTTGCTTTAAAATTTCATTTTCATTTTCTAAAGCTTCATTTATTTCCACCAACTCTTCTAAATGAGATAACATGATATTTGACTTCTTTTTGAAAGCATTGATTTTTGAATTTTGTTTATCAACTTGCACATGTAAATTTTGGAATGCTTCAAGTACTTCATCATATGAAAGCTTAGGATCATGGTTTAGAATACTTATCTCATTTTCTCTTAAAGCCATGAAGCACATGTTTGCCAACTTCGCATCTTCTTCGGGGTGTCGTGCTAGCTTCACTATCATCCAATTTGGTGGCTTTCATTGCTTTGATTTTCTTGTTTTGACTCTTGAAGTAAGGACAATCCATCTTTACATGTCCCGGTTTCTTGCACTCATAGCAAATGACTTGATCATTTTTCTTATACTGCTTTGAGCTTTGCCCTTTGTACTCCTTTCTAGAATTCTTCTTGAATCCTTGGTTTCTTCTAATCATCCTTTTTAGCTTTCTTGTGATGAATGCCAGATCTTCATCATCTCCTTCATCGTCGGACCTCATCATCTTCTTTTGTTGAAGATTTGAAAGCGATATTAATTAAATCATATTTAAATATTTTAAAGTATATAATTTATTTATTTATATTTTTTATTTTTGTTTATTTTTTTTTTTTTTTTTTTTTTTTTTTTTTTTTTTTTTTTTTTTTTTCTTTTTTTTTTTTCTTTTTCTTGAAATCTTCTTCATTCTCCTTCAAGGTGATTTCATGAGTCATGAGAAAACCCATAAGTTTTTCTAATGGTAGTTTGGTGAGGTCCTTTGCTTCTTGAATTGCCGTCACCTTTGGCTCCCAAGATTTTGGTAGACACCTAAGAATCTTTCTCACCATTTCACATTAGAATAAGATTTACCAAGAGATTTCAAACCATTGACAATATCCATAAATTAGTAAACATTTCAGAAATTGATTCATCCAGTTTCATCTTAAAAAGCTCATAACTATGAACTGACATCTAAATTTTGGGATTCTTTAACTTGACTAGTTCCCTTCATGAGTTTTACTTCACGTGTGTGCCTATTTCTTGTGCGTAGAAACAAGTAATATTCTATTAAACTCATTTCATCTAGAGCACAATACAACACAATTCATAGCTTTAGCTTCAAACTCAATTTCTTTAATATCTTCCCTAAACTTCTTTAGGTTCTTTAATATGCCTTCCCCATTTTCAATTTTGGTAGGACATTAAAAGGTCATTTGCAAAACAAAGCCCAACAAATCATAATAAAAGCTTTTCAAGAAAATACTCATTCTAGTTTTCCAATAAGAGTAATCACTTCCATTAAAAAATGGAGGTCTAGAGATAGAAAGTCCCTCAACATATGAAGTTGAATTAAAGTTGCCATAGCTCAAAATCGGTTAAGATTTAAAAAAAATGAGCAACCTTGCTCTGATACCACTTGTTGACCCAGGTATGGCAACCCAAGAGGGGGGGTGAATTGGTTTTTTATTTATCAAAACGGATTTAGAAAACTTTTCTTGAAAGATCAAAATTAGTTAACTCTTTCTTTGAGAATAAAGGTAAAGAAGATAAAAATAGAATTGTCTAAGATGCAATCAGAGAATAGCAATAATAAACAATCACAAGTGCAAGTAAACAAAAGAGAATATGGATAGAGAGAGTGCAAACTCAATTTACGTGGTTCGGCAAACCTTGCCTACGTCCACTGGCTCCTAGCTCCACGAGCTAAGCTTTCCACTAAGTTGCAAAAATCTTTACAACTTGCTTGATGAACAACCTCACCAAGACTTTTTTTCTTCAACCCTTGATAACACCACACCAAGAATTCTTCTTGATGAACAACCTCACCAAGGCAACTTCCTTCAACCCTTGATAACACCACACCAAGAGTTCTTCTTGATAAACAACCTCACGAAGGCAACTTCCTTCAAAAACCCTTGATAACACCACACCAAGAGTTCTTCTTGATCAACAACCCACCAAGGAAGAGTTTCTCTTCAAGGATAACTGTTTTCTTTACAAGAATATCTCACACTCTCCACCTCACTACAAGAACAAGGATAATTTTTACAACAAAAGTACAACTCTGCTTCCAAGAGTGATAACGAATATAAAAGAACCTCCTCTAGACTTGATATTTCTCTTGTTTTGTTTGCTTGATAAAATGCTTGTTGAATGCATGGGAGAAGGGCTCCTTTTATAGGCAAATGGGATGAACTTAATCAAATGAAGACACCAACTCCAAATTTTCTGCCCATCATAAAAACCGTAATCTTGTCTGCCATTTTTGTCAATGTTCCGTTTGAAATTTGAAAATCTGTAAAACATAAAAGATCTGCACATTTGAACAAGCTTTCCAACGCATCAAGAATCAAGTCATTTGGATATCTGTAGCTCAAGATATGGCCAAAACACCATTCGGTGCTCATGTGACTTGATTTTTCTTTCTTGTGTCAGTCCACCAAATTGAATGATAATTCTGTCAGCCTTCCGTTTGAAATTTAATTTCTTCAAAACATAAAAGATCTGCATATTTGAATAAGCTTTCTAAAACATTAATAATCAAAATATTTGGATATCTCTATCTTAAGATATGGCCAAAACACCATTCGGTGCTCATGTGAGTTGATTTTTCTTCTTTGTGTCAGTCCACTGAATTGCATGTCAATTATGTCGGCCTTCTGTTTGAAATTTGAATTTTTTCAAAACATATGAAATGTTCTTCATTAAGTCATCTTTCCAATGCCGCAAGAATCAAGTCATTTTGATTTTTCTAGCTCAAGATATGTCCAAAGGAGTATTCGGTGCTCATGTCAGCTGCTTCCATTTGTCTTTCAGCTTGCATGATGATTTGGACAACCTTACACTTGAAATTTGAATTTCTTTAAAACATATGAAATGTTATAAATTGAGTAAGCTTTCCAAAGGCTCAGGAATCACATTATTTGGACATTTACAGAGAAATATATGACCAATTGATTAAACATTACTCATGTGTCACATTCCTTGAATCAAACCTTGTTCTTAAACTTTGGTGCCTTTAACATGTAGTCTTCTCCTTAGCTTCAACACTTCATTTTAATAAGCCTCTTCTTGATTTTACAATTATTTCAATGATCTTACTCTTGCACAATAAACATGTTAGTAAATCTCAATTAATCAATGTGTATTGTTATCATCAAAATTATCATATAGCCTTAGGGCTAACACACATGCCATAGCCTTAACCTATGGAGGGAAGAGTCCAACGGCCTACAAGCTTGCAAAGGAATGGCATGAACAAGCCGACATCACGCGAGCATGCTTAGACAAGGCCACCAAGAAAATGAATAAATGGGCAGACACTAAGAGACGACACCTCGCATTTCAAGAGGGGGACTTGGTGCTTATCAAGCTACTACCCCAACAATTCAAGTCACTTCATAAAGTGCACAAGGGGTTGGTACGGAAATACGAAAGTCTTTTCCCTATTGTCAAGCGAGTGGGCGAAGTCTCATACGAAGTTTGATTGCCACCTAACCTCAAGATCCATCTGGTCTTCCATGTGAGTTTCCTCAAACCCTATCATGAAGACAACGAAGATCCAATCGTATTCGACAAGGACGTGGAATGCATCCTTGCAGAACGTGTGATACGAAGGAGAGGAGTTCCACCATACACCGAATACTTGGTAAAGTGAAAAAAACCTACTGGATAGTGAGGCAAGTTGGGAACACGAAGACACCTTGTGGTAATTTGGCGAGTACATCCAACGCTACAAGGATGAAAGCGCGCCGAGGACATCGCGGAATTAGGTGGGGGAGAATGTTACCGCCCGCCCAAATTGCTTGTTAGAGTAGCCCAAATATGCATAAGGCTTGGCCTAGCTTCTAGAAAGCTTGCAAGCCCAAGCCCATCTTCTAGAATTCTTTAGCAAGATAAGTTTGTAGATAACACTTTCTTGTACATATCTAGATAATTTAGTAGATAATACTCTCTTGTACATATTTAGATAATTTAGTAGATGATAGTGAATTAGAACCCTTAGATGCATTAGATCTTAGCCATTTATTTGAGAGGTGGTTCACTATAAAAACCCCTCCAATACTCATTTGTAAATCATCCAAGAAAATCTAAGCAATCGAGCATTGTAAAGCTTTCTAGTGTAATACAAAGCTCTCTTGCTTAGCAATACTTGTCTCCATCTTCCATCTCTTTTTTTCTTGCCTACAAAGCTCTTTGGCACAACGATCCTCTCTTCTCCTTGAGCGAGAAGGCAAATCACTAGGCTTACTTAGCAACTTTCGATCAAGTTGCCTAAGTGCCGCACGAGCGTGCTGCGCAAACCTCTAAGCTCGTGACAATTTGGCCATAGTATTTAAATTTTTTGAATTTCGAAACTTTATAATTTTGATCATTTCTCAAAAAAAAAAAAACTTTAGTAAGACATAACATATGAAATAATATTAGAATGTTGTACCGAATAAATTATGCGTAATACCTCAAAACAACCCGCTTTCAATTACATATGCATTGGACTAATTGTAGTTAAAAATTTTTACCATAATCTTCCTTTTGCGCCTCTCGGTGAGAATTTTCTTAAATTCACCACGTTCAACCACTATACCATATCCTCCCCTAACGTTTAACACTATTTCAGGCTTATTAATCAACCAAAATAACTGAATTTCCTCCCTTAACGTTAACAATATTGCAGGTTTATTAATCAACAAAAAACTCTGGCTAAAATACCTATTAACCCCAGGATGGAAATTAGATTCTGATCAAACGGCCAGATCCAACTTGAATTTTAATAAATATATTGCCTAAAAAGACAAGGAAAAAAAAATCGAACACGACATCCCACATAAAGGTTTGTCTTTATGTGACAACATTTTTGGATTAAAAAATGTTAGTGCAAATTCTAAAAGGGATATTCTTTTCCCCCCAAAGGTTAGGTGATGTAGGACATATTAAGACTAAATTAGGGATTTCAATTATATTTGAGGGATATTAATAAATTAGAGATTTTGGCTATTATTAGGGATTTTGACTTCCTAAATTAGGAGTAGTC